>CAUYRH010174057.1:0-29676 GCA_963574655.1 Perodicticus potto
CGTGCACTCACACAGGTGCACACACACAGACATGTACACACATGCAGGCACTCACATCCTCACACGTGCATGCAGTGCACACACCCACATGCTCACATCCACACACTCACACAGTGTGTACACACATGCACACTCACACAGTGTGTACACACATGCACACGCACACAGACATGTACACACATGCAGGCACTCACATCCTCACACGTGCATGCAGTGCACACACCCACATGCTCACATGCACACACACTCACACAGTGTGTACACACATGCACATACCCCCACACAGAGTCAGGGAGCTAGAGAGAACAGAGATGAGAAAAGACAGAGAGGGCAGGGACACCCCAGCTGGATTCACACCTCCACCTGTTTCCCATTCAAGTTGCCCGCATCTACGATGCCACTATCAGAATTGATTTCCTCCAAACCAGTAACACCCCTGGTGATCTCCTCCTTGCTACAGAACAAAATGTAAACGTCTTAGCTTGGTGTACAAGTCACACCTGCCTTCCATTTCCCCCAACATGGCACCACACAATTCCTCTGGCGCCCTGCCGCTCTTGCCCGGTGTTCTATTTTGCCTTTCAGATTCTCCAGATCGTTCCACACATTTGTCCATCAGCAGGTGTGGTTTACTGAGCCTCAAACTCCTTCTTTCACTTAGAAAACTACTCTGTATCTTTTTAGAGTTAACTCAAAAATCCCCTCCACTGTGAAACCTCCCTGTCATTCCCAGCAGAGTCCCCAGACTTGAGTCCTTTTCAGTGTGGGACCATTTACCTCAGTATCTGAATTTCCTACTCATTATGGTGTCACCGTGTCTCTTGTGGCCAGCAGGTGCAGGCCCGAGAGGGACTGGAGGGAGCCCCACGTGTACCAGCGGAATGCGTCAAGGCCGACTGCAGCGGCTTGGCTGACTTTGTTTTCTGACAAGTGATTATTGAGAGTGAGAAGCAGGAGATTGAGTATGTACAGCTTTTTGTACAAAGTAAAGTTAGGCTGCTGCTCAGTTAACCCTGTGTCTTTTGACAATAAACAGTAATTTTTAGAGTAGGGTCTCATCGAGTCAGTGTGCACTGGCAGCTTTTCTTGGCAAAATTTTTATCATCTTTGCTTTCTTTTCCAATGACTATCAAAATTATGCATTTTTAGTCCATGATCTCGTTTAGTAAGTATTTGTTGAATGATATTCTATATCAGGTACTATTCTGGGGTCAGGGTACACTGAACCGAGGAAGATAAACGCTATTCCTGCCGTCATAGGGCTCACGGATTAGCAGGGAGGCCGATCTTAAAGAAATAACACACAAATAATTCATGTTTACAACTGTAGCAGCAGCTGACACTGTGTTATCAGCGGCCCTGAGTAGCCCGTACTCCACAGCGTTCACCGAGCTCTTCCTCTGCGCCAGTCGCTGTTGTGGAGTCCTACATGTCGGATTTTGTTGCTTCTTTTGACCCTGAGTGTTGGGTTCTATTATCTGTTTGTTGGTTTGTTTCGTTTTGCTCTTAGATGAGGAATCTGTGGCACAGAGAGACGGAGTATCCAGTCACAAGCCAGAAGGGTAGACTTGGGACTCAGCCCCGCGCCGTGCTGCTGTTAGTACTTGCACGAGAAAAAGCGTCCTCTAGTCCTAATGAAACCAGGCATGGAGTGCGGGTTAACTTGCACGTTTTTCCCACCTGTTTAACACAGTGACCCAGAAAGTGCAGCAGGGACACCAGGTTGAAAATGCTTCCATCAGGCGGAGTCGGCGGCTCCGGCTCCTCTCTGCAGCCTTGAGCGAGCTCTTTAGCTCACCCTGAGGATGCGTGCCAGACTAGCTGCTCTAACAGCACTTCCCACTTCTAAACTCACTTCGTGCAAATGTCCCTTGCCCAGAGAGCTCTCCCTGGCTGTTCCAGTGTCTCTCTGCCTGTCTCCCTCAGCCACTTTAGTCTCCTTCATAGGGTTTATCGTGACCTGACACGGGGTCATGGATTTGATCTTTTGTTTACTGCTATTTCGCTAATGGCTAGGACAATGCTTAATATATAGTTTTTTTTTTTTTGCAGTTTTTTGGCCTGGGCTGGGTTTGAACCTACCACCTCTGGCATATGGGGCCGGCGTCCTACTCCTTTGAGCCACAGGCGCCGCCCACAATGCTTAATATTTGAGTTCATTTTAACTTTTATTGAAAAAAAATGTATCTTCCAGGAGACTAGGATAGGTAACAACCCTTAGGACCAGCATGGGATCACTCACAGAAACACTCTTGGCACTAACAATTCTGAAACTGCAAAAAGGAGTCCCAATCTGTGTCTTTTAGAATCTCCTCTTAAAAGGAAAGTTACATTTCCTTCTTGTGGTGTGGTGTGCCGACTGGGCATGTTTGGACGTCGAGTGGGTCTGAGGAAAGCCTCGGGGATCCAGACAGAGGGATCGCTTCTACTGGTGTCTTTCTTTCTTTCATTTTTCCAAGGAAGGAAGAGGAATAGGAGCGCTTACACCCACCCACAGATGTGCTGACACTTCTGTTTTCTGGGCTCTGTCATCCATGCTTCATGGAAGCAGCACAGCCCTAGACAGTAATAAAATGACATCCAAAGTGTGCCAGACACACAACTCCAGGGTTGACCTTTTTATGTCAGTTTTTCCAAACACATCTGTTAGTAATACCCACACTTTTCTACTTTGTGAATAAATTAGAATGAAAATCCCATCCACTCTGGAAAACCCACAGTCATTTCCTTGGCTGTGCTCCTATAGTGTATCTTTAAGTCATTACCAGGCCGGTTGTTAGGTGGGTCTCGGGTAGAAAGCTGCTGAGCCCTGGAAAAGATGAAAGTGCGGGGGCTGAAGGCATCAGCAAAAGGCCTTCCGACGATCGCCTTCGTAATGACCGTTTCTAGGGCTGGGAACTGGTGTTTCTGGCGTCTGGCTGCTGTGGAGTCTGGTTGCTGCTGTCTCTGCTCTGAGAGACTCATCCAAGCTTCCGGCTTGGTCTCCCTCTGTCTGTTGGTGTCACAGGACTGGCAGTCACATGCTATCTTTAGAGTCAGTTTTTTAGTACTGAGCAATTTCAGATGGAAGAGGAAGATACTTAGAAGTTCAAAGTTTTCATATGTTTGAGATTCAGTTTTCTGAAGTGAGTGTTTTAGGGTTCTAATAAAATTCAGACACTGAGTCTGCGTCAGTGTGAACATTCCTTCGTCTTGTACAGTTTCACACTGGTGGACGTTTGTTCAGATGAGCACATTAGAGGTTCTTAACCTCAGGTCCATGCATAAAAGTGGAGCTGTCTGCACTAAACTTGCAGGCAGAATTTTGTGTGTTCCCTCTATTTACTTTTTGGGAAAGAGGATTCACAGCTTATCTTAGATTCTCAAAGGGATGCTTGATGCTGTTGAGGGTCTGAGTGGGAGAAGGCCCAGTGGGAAGCTGGAGGCTTGGGTTCTTCAGCCTCGAGTAGCAGCTGGAACTTGGAAAAAGACATTACTCTTGTGGGCCTTGGTCTCCTTACCCATAAATGAGAAGGTTGAAATATATCAGTGTTTTCCCATAGTTTATTCGTGTACATGGTCATTTGTGGCTGTCTTTATCATTATTGCCATATCCAATTACAAACTGTACTACTTACTTGATATTTTTTCTTTCATTGCCACATTAAAAACATAAAACTGTTTTAAGAGGAATCTCTTTTGTGCATCTGTAAGTGGAAAATCAGCATCACTTGATATACATTTTTTTTTTTTTAAGAGACAGAGTCTCACCCTGTTGCCCTTGGTAGAGTGCGGTGGTGTCCCAGCTCACAACAACCTCATTCTCTTGCCTCAGCCTCCCGAGTAGCTGGGACCACAGGTGCCCGCAACAGCGCCCAGCTATTTTTTGTTGCAGTTTGGCTGGGGCCGGGTTTGGACCCGCCACCCTTGGTATATGGGGCTGGTGCCCTACTCACTGAGCCACAGGCACCGCCCACTTGATATAAATTTTAAGAAGTCATTCATGTGCTACATAAAGGTCACTGTCTTTACACCACCGGTCGGTGCTCACACCTGGCACGGTGGTGTAACTGACGCACAGCTGTCCCTCAGTGTCCATGGGGATTGGTTCCAGGACCCCTGTGGATTCTAACATCTGAGGGTGCTCATGTTCCTTGTATAAAATGGCATAGTACTGGCATATCGCCTACGGACATCCTCCTGAGTACTTTAAATCATGTCTGGGTTAGGTAACAATACTTAATACAGTGTAAACGCCATGTAGCTGGTTGTTATGCTGTGCTGCTTAGGAAATAATGACAGGAAGAAAAGTAGGTGTGTATTCATACAAATGCAACCATCGTAGGGTTAACCACACTTCCCACCTGCAGGAGGCTGAATCCATAAACGCAGAACCCATGAACTTGAGGGGCTGACTATGTTATGATTATGGCTCCAGGTTCACTCTCCACCAGAAAATTCTTCCTTCAGTGAGGTGTTATCTATGGTTTTGTTTTTGGTAGGCCAGATACAATAATGAGGAATGCTGCCTTGGAATCTGCTGGGAAAGTCAGGAGCCTGAAGCACAGTGGCTGGGTGGCGGTGCTTGTCTCCGAGAGGCAAGGAGAGTGTGGTGCGCACATGGGCACAGGACGGGCGCTGGGCAGTGTGCTTTGACCAACAGGGTTCTGTGGCGAGGGTGGGGTTATCACAGGTCTCTAGAAAAACACAGATGGACATCCTGTTAAGTGGCTACTTGACATAAAAAGACAAAAATTTGTAGGGTCGTCGACCCTAACACAGGTGGCTACAGCGGGATTCACAGTTTCTTGTCTAGTTCCCAGGCCTAGAGCCTCTCAGCTGAGGGGAGACCAGATGCCTCTGAGGGAAGACCCAGCCGCGTTGCCAAATTGTAAACTGCATACCTTGAGCCAGCCCTCCTGCAGGGGGCCCGAGGAGAGAGACTGGGTATGGTGGGGTGGGAGAAGGAAAATACCCAGACTTCCCAGGGGTTATTAGGCAGTGGTTTTGAGCCTTAAACACCTTCATAGTCTACTGACTAGATAGGAGTTGGGTGGTAGGAATCCCGGCCCACACCCCACTGGCAGTGTGCACAGTGGGTCTGTCGAGTGATGACAGAATTTTCACGTACAGTTGGGGTGGATGTGCCTGATAACCAGAAGAATCCCACAGTGATTCCTGCAGCAGGCGGGGCCGAGGGCAGGAAGCTCCTGGGGCCGTGTTCCTCCTTCCTCATTTCTAACAGCACAGCCGCAGAAAGACGGGCAGATGTGCATGTTACCACTGGAGGCCTGAGCGATACAGGGAAGGTGTCTTTCCACCTTCACCTTTAACTCCCCTGTTTGGCTGGAGCAAAAGCTAAATGGGTCATGGGAAATTACAGTTGGCTTTTTCCAAACTCAGTAAGGTGGTGATACCAGCTGCAGGTGTGTTTCCAGATGTGGTAACATCACTGGAGCAAGTCGGCGTAGCCCATGGCACCCAGTATGTAGCCACGGATCTGGCACGTGTTGTTCTTCTATTCCAAGCAGCAAGAAAGAGCAGAGCCAGTCCACTTTGAGCAAACACAGACAATACAATTTATACTCTCCTGTCCCAGAATGATGCCAGCTCCCCTGCCATGTGCCTGGATATGGTCCTGAAGGTCCCTGACCACCTCTGTATCCCAGAGGACACCACGCCTGTTCAGGACGTGGGAGACACAATGCAACAGGATTTGATTAGCATGAAGTAGCAAGCCAGAGCGTGGGAGACAAACACTGCAAGTGTTCATGGGCTGGTGATGTTTCTCGGGGTCTAGCAGTTTCAAGCACATTGCGGTAGTTGAATCTTGTACCACCCTATAAGGAGGCAGAAGCACAATGCTTGCTGGACTCCTGCATGTTTTGAAGGCGACACAGAACATACAACTTGAAGGGCCGGCAGCTTTGTGTGTGTTAGTATGTGGAAGAGGTCCGTGTTGTCTTGTGAGCTTCCCTGTCACTTGGGCATCATGACCCAGGGGACTCCACATACTGGGAGTATCTGTAGTTGTGTGGGGCCTGGGGTGAGCCCAGCAAAAGGATAATAGCACAGAAACTTAGGTTTGTTTTGGTGAAAAGTAGTTCTTGCCTTGCTCCTGGGCCCCGTTAGAGACACTCTTCTGACTAAGGGGTGCCAGACAATGATGTTGCCGTCTTAACTAGGTGACATGCCATCCACTGACACGCATAGGTGAACATGAACGGCAGTGTTTCACTGTGTACAGAAACACGCAGACATCGGGCCTCTGCGGGGTCACCTGTGCTGCACAAATAAGAGGCCCAGGCTTCCACACACTTCCCTCCTCTCCACAACCTTGATGCTTTTCCATCAAACCCACTTTTGTCTTCAAGGGAGCTAGAATATCAGATGTCCAACCACAGTACTGGTTACACTCGTCCAACTTGATCCTTAAGGTGGGCAACCCCTTTCATTGTTAAAGGTGTCCCAGTTTGGAGGATCAATGACATGGCCACTCTGTTTAGAACCAGTCAGCGGAGAGGAAAGGTCCATATCTGGCTCATGGCTGTGGTATTCTCCATCAGCTGGACGTGGACAGTCAGTGCACTGCCACCCCACTCAGCGGGCAGAACTTTAATTTGCATTTCTGGTGTCTGTTTTGTGTGAAGGGAAAGATGGCCTAAGACAGCAGTCCCCCACCTTTTTGGCACCATGGGCCAGTTTCATGGAAGGCATTTTCCATGAAAATACCCCGGGGGCAGGTATTAGATTCTTATTAGGAGCACACACTCAGACCCCTCAAATATAAAGTTTATGCAGGGCTTGTGCCCCTGTGAGAATCTAACGCCCATGCTGATCTGACAGGAGGCAGAGTGTGGGCCCTGATGTGCGTGATGGGAAGCGGCCGCAGCTGTAAGTACAGAGGAAGCTTTCCTGGCTCACCTGTTGCCAACCGCCTGCTGTGTGGCCCAGTCCCTGCCTGTACTAGCCCATGGCCGGAGGTTTGGGGACTGCGGGCCTCAGATACAGAGGCTCAGGGTTAGATCAGATTAGTTACCTGGTCAGGGATTTGGAAAGAATAAAATTGGAAGATTGTCGATAAGGAAGGTAAACAAGACAAGCTGTTTGGACAGCTCTCTCTGAAGGGAACACAGTGTGAAGATATGTTTCACAGGTAACTAGTTTCTCTGGCCATGCGTGGGAAACCAGAGGAGGAAATTCTCAATAATCCAGACGGCCTCTCTGGACAGTGGCGTTTAGCCTCTTTCCCTTCCCACTGTGGGGTTTGCCCAGTGGGTCTAAGTTTGAATCAAGGACGGTGGCAGGGATAGAGGGCCTTGACCACGTAACATGCGCCCTCATCACGTGGATCTGGCTGTGACCACTGGTAAGTGCCCCACTGCCACCAACAGAGGCCAACTCTGAGACCCTGATGTGATGACTCCCACAGGGAAACCAGCCTGTGTGGCCTCACACATTCACCCTTCAAATGACTGGCAGGTTCCAGGAGGCAGCGGTGGAGTGTGAATGGAAAAGCACAAATTCATTGGATAACGGGAACGATTCCACTCTTACGCTGCTACTGCTGCTGTTTTGCTGAATTCTTTTTAGAAAAGGATCGGCTAAAAAAGAAGGAAAGCAGCACTCAGCAGTTCCACCTGCACACTTCACCTCTCAGCTCTTGTAGCAGCCTGTGTGCCAGGCTGTAGCTCACCACAGCAATGAGAACACAGGCACAGAGAAGTTAAGCTCCTCCACTGAAGCCTCAGATGATACGAGGTGATGTCAGGTTTGGACCCAGATCTCTCTGAGTGCCTCGTACAGTACTGTCCTTTGGGACACTGTCTGGGAGCTACGGTGGGTCTCAGCCGGTCTCTGCTGGCCCCTGTGGACGTCACTCTCCCCTCCTCACACCTCTGTTAGAGGCAGCAGGGGAGGCCGACTGAGCTGTACCTTCCCTACCTCTCTCAGCTCTGGTCTGTCAAGAGGGGACGGTGCCCACTGCCCCTGCAGAGGCTCTGGAAGTGTGCCAGGTCAGGACACATCCCAGGCTCTTTTTCCCGGGCTAGGCGGTGGAATATCCACCCATGGAGGGAGGGGACTCCGCTTCATGGAGTCTAAGATCTGGGCTGGGCAATTTAGGAGAAGGGGGGGTAGGAGAGGTGATTAGCTGTGGGCTGGGGACTTCTTAATTTAGGCAGATGCCCCGATCACACGCACTTGCCGTGGTAGTAAGTGAGGGCTCTTCTTTACCTTCTTTCCATGTTACATTTCACAGGAATGAGCTAATTCTCATGTGGTACTTCTCACTCTGCAGATGCTACAGGCACTGTCCTGAGAAAACCTGTGTGATCCTTCCCCGGCCTGTGAGGCCCCTCAGGGTGGGTGAGGGCCCATCCCGCTCCAGGGACACCCTGAGCCCGGCCTTTTCGCATTTGCTGGGCGGAGTGTGTCTGTTTTGCTGTGTTGTGAATCACACCTGGGAAGTGATCGAGCTCGGAGTCTGGGTTTTTGTTAAGCTCACGATTGTCTCTGGCCGGTCACACCCACTGTGAGTGCTGAAGGAAGGGACTGTGTCCTCTATGCCCTGCACAGTGCCCAGGGGACAGATAGATATTTAGTACACTTCCAAAAACAGAATGAATGAATTGAATAAAATGAGTCAAAGAGTAGCAAAAGTAGGGGCTGAGTATGCTTTTCTTCTGAATTTAAATATATATAAATAATAAGCATACAATTGCTGATATTTTCAGTGAGAAAAATTCTTTATTTAAAATAGGCTAAGTGAGCTTTTGTAAACTAGATTAAATAAAATACTCTACAAATGAGAATTTTAGATCCAATATACCAAACTCAGCAATACCAGTCAGGCGTTCTTCCCCAATCCCCAGTTAATAAAGTTTAAACACGTGTCTGTCTTTGCTTAGAGAAGAAAAGCAGCGCCGTATTTCCTGGATATTATAGAGTTGCGCTAGTAAGAGAGATGCCAGTGCCTGAGACACAGGAAGAGGTGACTGTCAAGAGCTGAGCCTAGACTTGCTCCCAGGTCAACAGTATTTCTAAGTCCCAGAGAAGGTTGGCATATTTTATTTCCATAAGCTATAGTGAAAGCAAGAAGGAGACCTACGCTATTTCTAGCCACTTGTATTTATTAATACACGCCTCATGCTTTTAATGCCTTTGCTGCGGAGGGTAGCAAGTTTATTTGAGCGGGAAGGTGCAGTGGGGGGAGCCAGCTGGGCGCGGGGCGTCAGGGCTCCTGGTAGCGCCACGCCTCACGCGCGGCCTGGGCCTGCTGGGCTCCGCTCCCCGGCACCGCCGACGTCTCTGGGAGGTCTGGGGCCACTGTGGTGTCCGTGGTCGCCTCTAGGGGTGTGGTCAGGTCAGCCGCGTAGGTCCCGTAGATATCGGCGAGCTCGGGGGTCATCAGCGGGTCCGCGGCGGCTGGGGTGACCCCAGGAGGCCCCTGCCTCTGACCAGCCGGGCCCCGCGCCAGGCTGGGGTCCTCGTCGCCCGGGAAGGCTAGGAGCCCCGGGTGGGCGCCCAGCGCGAGCTCAGGGGGCAGAGCGGGGTGCTCCGGGTGGGCCGGACTGGCCTCCGGCCCGGGGGTGTCCGCGGCGCCCCCTTCTCCCTTCTCCGGGCCTTTGGTTGCGGCGAGCGGGGAGTCAAACTCCAGCGTGAAGTCCCCCCCCATGGCCGGGTTGTGGGGCAGGCCCCCGAGGCTGGGCCTCACGCCGCCAAGTCCCGGGAACACGGCTCCGTAGGCCATGGGGCCTCCTTGACCTCCCTGCGGAGGGAAACATGGGTCAAAGACGCCTGCGGGAACACCTGCTGGCGTCGCGGGGTGGGGGTGGGGCGGGATCCCGGGAGTGGACGGGACGGCGGGGGCGCCCATCTCTCTGGTGGACAGGACGGTGGGGACGCCCGCCTCACTGGTGGACGGGATGGCAGGGACACCTGTCTCTCTTGTGGACGGGATGGCACGGGGCTCCCGTCTCTCTGGACGGGACACCGGGGGCGCCGTCTCTGTGGTGGACGGGACGGCGGGGACTCCCGTCTCTCTGGTGGACGGGACGGCGGGGGGCGCCTGCCTCACTGGGAAGGGACGGGGGAGACGCCCGTCTCTCTGGTGGACGGGATGGCGGGGAGCTCCTGTCTCTCTGGACAGGACACCGGGGGTGCCTGTCTCTCTGGTGGACGGGACAGCGGGGACGCCCGCCTCACTGGTGGACAGGACGGCGGGGACGCCCGCCTCAATGGGACGGGACACCGGGGCGCCAGCCTCCCTGTCTCTGAAACTGCCTTCGGAGGGTTCTGCACTCATCCGCCCGAGGCCACTCCGGTGAGTGGGCAGCAGGGCGGGCCGCAGCAGGGTTGCAGCTTGAGCACGGTGGGGTTAGGGAAACTACAAGCAGGTGCCTGTGGCTCAAAGGAGTGGGGCGCCATTTTTTTTTTTTTTTTTTTGCCGGAGGTGGCGGATTCAAATTCAGACCCAGCCAAAAACAAAACAAAAGAAAACAAAACAAAAACAACAAGCAGTTAAAATGAGCACTGACACAATAAACAAAACCCGAAACCCATCTTGGGAATGGCATTTTTCAGTGTCCCCCAAATGTCTGAAACTCCACTTAAGAATTGTTTTTTTCCTTTTTTTGTTTTTAAAGTATAGGGTAAGAAAAATTTCAATTTCTCTGGAGGAACTAAAACATTTTTCTTTCTGTGGGCAGCTAGAATTCCAGAAATGATCTTTTTTTTTTTTTTTTAATCCCCCTGACTGTTGTTGCCAGGAAAATGAGGGCCAAGCTCTCAGGCTGGTTGAAACTGTTGAGTGTGACTTGTGTATCTTGATTCTGACTTCCTCATGATTTTGACTCATTTTAAATCTTACCCTACGTTTCTTGTTATATTTATTATATATCTTTTTGTAAGCAAAGCTACTGCAACATCTTTTGGGAATGAAACAATATAGCCACTTACGTGAATTTTGATTTTTGAGCCAGTGTTGGTGTTCCATGGATGGCCACCTTCCTGCCACCTTCCCCTGGCCCTTCACTGTCTGGGGCTCAGCTTTGGCCTGTTTTCCCCGGGGATGGCACCGTGAAGCCCTGGCCTCCCCTGACTGTTTTTCTCCCCTCTTCTTTCCCTCTAATGAAGCCTTTCTTGTTGTTGCCTCATAATTTTGACACATCTGCCCTGTGCACACCTTTTCCAGTCGCTGGAGCTCCCCAAGAACAGGTCTGATCTCATCTCGTCAACAGTATCTTCCTGTGTACCTGGACACAGAAGGCTCCCCAAAGTGTCAAAACGTGAGTTTTCTTTCCCCGATAGCATATGTGTATATTTATTAATTTGATAGACTCTGTAGCTGATAATGATGTGTTCATTCAGTCTGGCTTTGGTTTTGTCTTGTTCGATTCTCCAACAGATGTAACAGGTAGAAATTTTCAGAGGAAAAAAGTCACATCATGTGAGTTTGTTAATCTCAACCTTGTGGCATGCATGGGTAATGATCACAGAGTAAAAATATACTCTCACTGACAATGCAACATGAAGTTTATAGTAATCACATTTTAAATGTGGCTAATTTCCTTTTTCTTTTAGACCTTTCTCTTTTGAGGTTTGAATTACAAGGCTGTTGAATTTGGTGTTTGAAGGGGTTAAATGGCCCTACAAGGAACGGGAACTCTTGTGTGAGCAACATGGATCTTTTTTGGTTTGAAGGGTTTACAGATTGGTAATGAGGCCTTCACCTGCCCTGCATCAAAAAGACACGCACAGGGCGAATGTGTCAAAATTATGGGATAACAGCAAGAATAACTTCATTAGAGGGAAAGAGGAGGAGAGAAAAACAGTCTTCTGCTATATACAAGGAACAGGGAAAAGCCTGAGCTCAAGAATGCCTGGCACACAGGAATGAGTGACTATTTAGGAAAGGTGAGGAAATTTTTGGATACTGCTTTGGAATCAAGCTTTTGGTTTTGTAGTGGAAACGTCTGAGTCCCATGCTCATTTGGCCATATTCGTGACCAGAGTCTCTTGCCGTCAGATATCCGTGACTATTCTTCCCTCGTCACTATTTTAAGAAGCATTAGAGGGTATTACTCACAGCCATTTCTTCAGAACTCATGATGCCAAGTCTACCAGGGGCATTCTGTCCAAAAAGAAACATTGCGTCGTATTATGAACTAGCAGCCTGAATTGCTTTCTTAGCTACTCAAGACAAAGTTATGCCATTTAGTATTTTGTTAAGTCTTGATATTATTGCTGTGTCCAGAGGCAGAATAAAGTGGAGAGATGAGTCATTATCAAATAAAAGTAGCCAACTTGGATAATTCAGATCTAGAAATTATTTTTTTCTTAAATGTCTGTGTGTGAGAGTGTGTCTGGCCAGAATTATCCAAATAGGAAGTGTGCCTCCTTACTATTTAAGAGTTCTTTAGAATCTCTTATGTAAGGCTTGGATTTTATAATTTTCGTTCTTAAGATAACATTAATTCAACATGATTTTTTAATAGAACATGGACTTACCAATTGATTTGCTCCATAGGACACATAAAACATTCCTGGATAAAGCTAAATAAATTATGATAGTTATCACAAAATGCATTTTCCAAGGAAAAAAAACTTATAAGTAAATTGCAAAAAGAGAAGTGGTATTTAAAAGAAAAACAACTTACTGGAGACTGTTTATTTTGTGGCATTGGGCCCTGAGCTATCAAACGGGCGATTTGGAATATCTTCAAATGATAGAAAACAGAAATAAGTAATTTAACAAGCAAATTTCTATTGCAGTCATTTATAAGAGTTACGTGAAACAGAATTTCAGATGGATTACTATGAAAAAGTATTTAATATTTAAGAAAACAAAATAATCTGTTATATTTCATATTTATGGATAAATGGGACTAGTAAAATATTTAGTTCAATTTTTTTTCTTTGAAGACTAAAGAGATTTTCTTTCTTTCTTTTTTTTTTTTGAGACAGAGTCTCACTTTGTCACCCTCGGTAGAGTGCTATGGCATCACAGCTCACAGCTACCTCAAATTCTTGGGCTCAAGTGATTCTTTGCTTCAGCCTCCCAAGTAGCTGGGACTACAGGTGCCACCACAACCCATGCCCAGCTACTTTTAGAAATGGGGTCTTGCTCTTGCTTAGGCTGATTTTGAACATCTGAGCTCGAGCCATCCACCTGCCTCGGCCTCTCAGAGTGCTGTGATTACAGGTGTGAGCCACTGCACACGGCCTTGAAGTACAAAGAGATTTTTCCCCAAGAAAATGTCTCACTGAGATCTGTACTTACTGATGGACCTTGTGGACCAGCAAAATCCATTATTGGGAGCTGTGTCACAGAGAAAGATTAAAAAGTACCAGTCAGAATACAGTGAATGGGGCGTATGGGTACCTTGTTTACATTTACGATGAAACAATCTGAAATGAGTTTCTCTGTCTTACTTTCCTTTAGCCTTTGGGGGAGACATGACCCGAGAATTTATGATTTATGAGTATGTTTTTTACCAGGAGTGTGGTCAGGATGATGTGGGGAAGGTTACATGCCTGCAGCAAACTGGTTCCTTTTCTGTGCACTGCACTGTTCTCCGTATCATTACAAGGTATTTGGATGGCTGTGTTTCTCTGTCAGAGAGACAATAATGCAGAATCCTACTTGCTATGCCGAGGGGTCCACCATTCTTCTTAAGCTTTCCGACACT
This sequence comes from Perodicticus potto, assembly GCA_963574655.1. Classification (NCBI taxonomy): domain Eukaryota; kingdom Metazoa; phylum Chordata; class Mammalia; order Primates; family Lorisidae; genus Perodicticus; species Perodicticus potto. Next base: position 13,671 of record CAUYRH010174057.1, read on the forward strand.
GAAAAGACCAGCGTCAGGAAGCCTGGACTTTCCTGGGCTGCCCTAGTCCCTCTGGACGCTTCCACCGTTTGTAGCTAACAAACCAAGTTTTACAGGCGCAGGGCTTTAGAACCCGTGCCTGTCTCTGATGGCAAAGGACATCATCGAATGTTCTATTTAAAAAGCATGTCTTAGATCTGGAAGGCTATACAGAGCATATTTATATTTTCTCGCATTATGCCTGAGACCCATGATAGCTTAAAAGCACCCTGCAACTTGGTCTTCTTTCATTAGGTTAGAGAGTGACCCTGATCTGACTTCAGAGGAAGGAAGTACCTCCGGCTTTGGGAGCTTCTCTTCCGGTGCCACCTGCTCCTGGACGGCGGGCAGTTCCCCTTCCTGCAAGGGCAGCTGTCCCAGGTGGACTGGAGGCTGAGGCCTGCCCTTCTGTACGGTGCCCTGGACGGCGGTCTCGCCCGTGGGCTGGAGGAAAGGTTTCAGTCCTGCCTGTTGAGGTTGCAGAGCTGGCTGTGATGGGAGAGGTGGGGGGTGCACAGGCAAAGAATATTCATACTGCAGAGAGATTCGAAAACAGGGTCAGGAAAGAACGGCTCATTAATCCAGGGTGTCTAGAATTTCTAAAGCAAGAATGTTAATGCAGGCCTCTTATATTTTGGAGGACTATGTTATCATCCTATCTGAGATAAATGTACAAGTGGGTTAAAATTTAAAAGAATTTGCTAAGTGTTGGGAGCAGTTTTAGGTTTTGGTTTGTTATCGGTAATTGCAGTACTGTCTGTTGCTCGTGATTCCCAGGTTAGAGAAGGCAAGTTGGGAGGGATCTTAAAGCCTGAAGTTCCCAGGCCATGCTCATGTCACTCACTTACTTGCTGAGTTTCATGTTCCCGCGGCCTCATCCACGGGAGGGAAGGCTGAGGGCGGAGGAGGCCCTGCAGCCACAAGGAGTTAAATGACTTCCCAAAGCCAAACCTCGAATACTTCAGACGTGCAGGAAAAGAAAGACATGGTCATATTTTAATACTGGATTAAACTGGCTTTCATTTTCTAAAAATATCCACAGATAGGGTGTCGATAGCAAAAGTGATGCTGGTTAACTTAACATGGACAGGTAAACATACTTTCCCTCTCAGCAGACTTCAAGTCCATCTGAGCCAGACTGCACGTTTCCCATAGACTTGTTTGCGATGTATCTCTTTAAACACTTGTCTGGAGCCAGATAATTAAACTGATAACTTCAGAAAGGAATTTTTTTCACTGTAGAAAATTCAATATTGTTTTTATTTTTCCCTGCTGTCTTATTTTAGGCCATCTCAATTCCTTATTTGTTCTTCCAGTATTTAAGATGTTGTCCATTCACAAACAAATTTACCAATTACAGTGCAGCAGCTAGCATCATCGCCTTCCCCACCATTCACACTTGCAATAAGAAATACTTAAAAATACGATTACCTGAGAAAGTGTATTTAATCCCTGCAGACTTCCCAACTGTCTCATTGTCTATCGAGAAAAAAAGCGGGTTAATGTTTATCATAGATTCCTTTTGGTGCAACTGATTTCTCTGACTATGTGACACTGTCAAAGTTTGAGGCGAGTCAGTTTGAATAAAACCATGGCAGACACAAATCACCTTGGAGAGGTGTAGATGGTAAATGTGGTCCTGCCACTGCTGTTATTATTGCCACTAACGTGATGATGTTGCTTTTTATTTAATTAGTGGAGAAAAAGTTTTAAGTAGGGGTTACGCTGAAACGTGGGCAATAGCTTATTCAACTGAGATATAATGTAATTGGGAGGACATTGCCTCGTTGAATTTCTTCATTGCCTTTTACAAATTCATCCCAAAGAGGAATTTGAAAAGACAGACAAATAAAACAAAAACAGCCCTCATTTCCTTCCCAAACAAAAAATCCTTCAAAGTAGTAAATATTGGAAGAAATTTTAAGTGTCTGGAGAGATTATCAAGAATGCTGCTGTTTCAATGAAAGTCAATTTCACTTTTTTAATGAAAAGAGATTTTGAGTGCTTCAGATTGAGATTGAACTAGAAAGTAAGAAACCCCCCCAACAACTCAGTGAAATTAGCTTCCATGTGGAATAAGCATCTAGCCCAAGCAGGCATTGATTACTCTCAGGTTATCATAATATAAGACCTTATAAAAAAATTTAAATACCTTTTAAATTTATTTATTTTATTATTATTATTTTTTTAATGCCTTCTAAATTTAAATACCTTTTTCTTTATAACTTTTTTATTCATATAGCCAAAAAATTATATTTTGTTTTGTTTTTTTAGACCAAATATATATTAGCTGCAGTAAAACAAACACACCATCCAAGCTATGAAGGAAATATAATAGTGCAATGTTAATGTTATTTACAGGACTTCTTATAAGCAATTACATTTTTTAAAGATAAATTTTCTTCATCAGAATTTTATCAAGGAAAAGGAGTGGGACTAAATATAAATTAAATATAAACTACAGAGCAATATGTTTTAATTAACATAGTAATTATATTAATGTAATAATTGTATTAATGAGTATGTAATATATAGTAGGAATTAACTGTTAGAATTGCTTAGATTCACATGCAAATGATGTCTTAAACCACTTAAGAGCTTAAAACTGTAGTTCAAGATAATGCTGTAACAATGTAGGTAACTTTTCTAGAATTTCTCAGGATGACAGGTGCAGGCTTCCGAGTAGGAAAACTGAGAAACGGGTGTCATATTTCTCCTTTACTAGGAATGCACAATGCAAAGATTACAGGTAAAACCTCTGGAAGTACATACCTCGAGGCTCAAACTAGCCATGCCTGGGACCCCTGATTGCTGAGGAAACACCTAAATGGAAATAAGAATAATTTTGAGTTTTCTTTGGTGTGAAACTTTCTTAAATGCACATTGGGAACAGAAAGTCACCCTTATTAAGAACTAGCTGAGGGGTTTATTACCAGTGTGTTTTGTTACCCAAATGATGTGAGCTTTTGGGCAGAATGAAGAAAAATTGAAGTTATTTGGGAGAATGAACATAATATTTAATAAGTTTGCTCCCATGAGTCATCTGTCTTCTTCTTTGCATCTTAATCTATGCTTGCTTCAAAGCAAAATTTGATTTAGGTTAAAGTTATACACAGTGAGAAGTAAAATAAAGCAATAAAATGGAAAATGAAGAGTACTTTTTTTTTTTTTAGAGACAGGGTCTCACTTTATCACCCTCAGTAGAGTGCTGTGGCATCACAGCTCACAGCAACCTCCGACTCCTGGGCTTAGGTGATTCTCTTGCCCTAGCCTCCCAAGTAGCTGGGACTACAGGCGCCCACCACAATGCCCCTGGCTATTTTTTTTGTTGTTGTTGTTGCAGTTTGGCTGGGCCGGGTATGCACCAACCACCCTAGGTATATGGGGTTGGTGCCCTACTCACTGAGCCACAGGCGCTGCCCCAATTGAAGAGTACTTGATAGTCTGAAAAATCACGACAGAAACAAGCAGAAGCTGAATTTCCTTGTGCTTTTGGAAAACCTGTGTGTTGTTTGTAGGTGAGGCATGGGTTCACGGCATTCAGGAAAGTCACGGGCAAAACCTGACTTGCCTCCTATTTCAAAGGGTTTTAGCAAATTCTCTGTTGTCTTTAGTGAAAGATTACTTTATGTATAAACCTGTAGATCTGTGTTTATATTTTGCATCACAACAGAGTATTTACGTACTATTATACTTAATGTGTTCACTTAAAAACTTTTTTTAATGAGATGAACAACTCATAAAGTTGTTCCTTTATGAATAAGGAGTTCTACCCTCGAATTTTTCATATACGTAAACTACCACCTTCTGAGTCATGGAGCAAGTAATCCAGTTCTCCAAGTAATTCAGTTTTGGACATGAAGAGAGAGAGAAAGGCATTGTAAATGTGCAGTAAACAGCCTGGGCAGAGAAGGGTAGCCACCTGCAGGGTGGTAGGACGGGAGAGTGATTGCATTTGTGTGTGCGAACGTGTACATAGAGTGTGTGTGTGTCAGAATTTGAGCCCTCATGAGAGCAGCACCTTCCCTTTTTGTCCTAGTTCATCAGCACAGGAATAATCTTGGACAGCTTCAGCTACAAGAGAAAGTCTACTCTGCTTTTCCACTTGCTTCAAGTCATGAGTTAAAGAACAATATTTACAGGAATGTAAATAACAGATTACATTTCCCAAAAGAGATTAAAGGGCAAGAACAGCTGATGTGACAGGCGGTCAGCTGGCAGTCAGAAGCAATTGTCCTGCTGCTCAGAGTGGACCTGGCGATCCAGGTGTGGACCAGCAGAGACTCGGAGACCAAGCGTGGGCAGCAGAGGCCAACCCCAATGTCAGGATCATGCAGAGCCAGGGTGGTGGCTCCAACTTTTTTTTCACTTAATTCATCTTGTGTGATGGAACAGAGACTCTATTCGTGAAGTAAAGGTTTTCATACCTATAATCAGTTTTGACCTTCTTTCTCCAAAATATTTAACTTTAAAAAAACCAAATAGCTAATCTTTTCTCTCAAGGAATTAAAATATTTAAAGTTTGTTCAAGGCCAGCTATGAACTCCTCATGACTAGAGATCCCTGTCTTACGTACCTCTGTGTCTCGTGGGCCCAGCACGTCACTGGGACGCGTGGCAGCTGCCACATGTGTCTGATGGTTACTGAACGCACACAGCAGCTGAGTAGTCTGTGTGACAGCAGCCGCACATTTCTGGCTGGAGTTGTTCAGGGTTTGAAGGACTGTGTGTGTGTGAGGATGCTGATGTGGTTTGGAGGGGAGAAGTCCAGGGCCCAGGGGACTGTATGTGTATGAGGACACTAGTATGGGCCAGGGGGGAGAAGGCCAGGGCTCAGGGGACTGTGTGTATGAGGATGCTGATGTGGGCCAGGGGGAAGAAGTCCAGGGCCCAGGGGACTGTATGTATGAGGACGCTGATGTGGGCCAGGGGGGAGAGGTCCAGGGTCCAGGGGACTGTGTGTGCATGAGGACGCTAGTGCGGGCCGGAGGGGACAAGTCCAGGGCCCAGGGGACTGTGTGTAGGTGGATGCTGATGTGGGCCAGGGGAGAGAAGTCCAGGGCCCAGGGGACTGTGTGTGTATGCAGACACTGATGTGAGCTGGGGGAGAGAAGTCCAGGGCCCAGGGGACTGTGTGTATGAGGACGCTTGTGTAGGCCAGGGGGGAGAAGTCCAGGGTCCAGGGGACTGTGTGTATGAGGACGCTAGTGTAGGCCGTGGGGGGAAGTCCAGGGTCCAGGGACTATGTGTATGAGGACGCTGATGTGGGCCAGGTGGGGAGAAGTCCAGGGCCCAGGGGACTGTGTGTGCATGAGGACACTGATGTGAGCTGGGGGAGAGAAGTCCAGGGCCCAGGGGACTGTGTGTGCATGAGGACGCTAGTGTGGGCCAGTGGGGAGAAGTCCAGGGCCCAGGGGACTGTCTGTATGAGGATGCTGATGTGGGCCAGGGGGGAGAAGTCCAGGGTCCAGGGGACTGTGTGTGCATGAGGACGCTAGTGTCGGCCGGAGGGGAGAAGTCCAGGGCCCAGGGGACTGTGTGTATGAGGACGCTGATGTGGGCCAGGGGGGAGAAGTCCAGGGTCCAGGGGACTGTGTGTATGAGTACGCTGATGTGGGTCAGGGGGGAGAAGTCCAGGGCCAGGTGACTGTGTGTGCATGAGGATGCTAGCGTGGGCCAGGAGGGAGAAGTCCAGGGCCCAGGGACTGTGTGTATGAGGACGCTAGTGTGGGCCGGTGCTGGACGTGGGGAGAAGTCCACGGCCCAGGGGACTGTGTGTGCATGAGGACGCTAGTGTGGGTCAGGGGGGAGAAGTCCAGGGCCAAGGGACCGTGTGTATGAGGACGCTGATGTGGGCCCGGGGTGGGGGGGAGAAGTCCAGGGCCCAGGGACTGTGTGTATGAGGACGCTAGTGTGGGCCAGGTATGGGCCCAAAGCATACAGTTAGCCCCATTCATGTGACCTGTTTCTATTTGAGGAACGTCCGCTCTCAGTCACACAATTTAACTCCTACCAGGCAAATCTGTTAGTTCATTACCAACTTCAAGTGAAATCACCTTGCTCAGTTTTGTAACCATGGTAATTTGCCTAGTATGGTCCTTTTTAAAATGAAGAAAATGTGCTTTACTTTTTCAGAGAAATTCTCTTTCCATTTCCATTTTGTAATGATAGTAAGGAGCTGATAATAAAATTTTGCCATGCATTGTGGAGACCACTTAAGTTTCTAAACTTTGAGTAGTGGAATATGATTAGGGATTCTCTTTGGAATATTTAAAATATCTTTTTGAATACAACAGTCATGTTTGACTGATTGATTTTGGATGGTTAGGCTGATATCTGGGCAACTATGGCTTTGTCCAGTGGGAACCACTGGAGTCCACGCATGGCCTCCCGCCATGGCCGCCAGTGTTGTTGGGGTACACATCAGGAGCCCCGAGCACTCACTGGCGAGGCTGACTTACCGGCACCGCGGCACTCACGTGCAGGAGGCACAGGGTCAGGAGCAGGCCCTTCATTATGAAGAGTGAAATCTATAACGAAATTGAGTTGGAGAATTAAGTCAGACACATTTTTTTTTTCTCTTTGTTTTTTTGGGGGGCGAGTAAAATGTGCTGATTTTATATTAGAATACTTCAGAATGGTTAAAAGACATTTTTAAAAAGTCTTACCCTTCTGAAAACAACCCTGTTAAGGTTAAAAAACAAAAATAAGATCTCGATGTTGCTAAACAATTGATTTGTATTTAATAGTTTCTAAAATGAATTGACAATCACTTAAAATATGTTGAAGCCCTTGTTTTTCTTTTTAAGGGAGGGTGTTCTTAAGTAGACACATAGGAACGTCTCCATGGTAATTCTCTAAGTTCTGTGTTTCTTCTTAGAAAATGAATTATGAATTTAAAACTTCCTTCCGCTAAGCGAAATATTGGTCTAGAAAGTATCATTCACAAAATAAGCAAATACTTTATACTTTGCTTATTCTCCTTGGACAAGTTTTGAAATGCATTTGGAATGTAAGACCCTTAACAATCATTTTATAACAAACCTTTATTTGTGGATATATAGGATATAGAATTCAACATTTAGGCTGTCTGCATAACCATGCCAAAACTTATCTTTTTAAAACAAGAGTAAATCGAATATTTTAGTTTCCTTTAATATTAGTGAAAAATACATCTCAAAATTTAGTTTGCATCTTTCTAAAGTGAGTTATCTCTTTATACAGGGTGTCCATAAAGTTCATGCAATTCTAAATTTACAACATTTTAAATTGCACACGAACTTTTTGGACACATGAACTTTATGGACACCCTGTATTTATTTTATAAATCCTAAAGGCTCTTTACCCTTATATGAATGGAGACCTGCCTGGCCAGGAGATTTGGTTGTCTTTTAATCCTTTTTTAAAACTAGGCACTGTCACTAATGATCACAAATCGTGAAAAAAAGTCTATAGATAAGTCTTTTTTCCTCGGTTGCATGGGTATTAGGCGTGTCTTCTCTGGAACGCTCTAAGGGAGTACAATAAGCTATTACTCACGTCTGGTGACAGATGAGGATAGATCCTCTTTATCAAAGCTGTGTGAAGATAGGAAAAAGGAATTCACAGGAAGCACATAAAGCCTGTTTTACCTTAGACGCCGCCGTGCACTGTGTCCTCAGGGCCTGCCGATGCAACCAAGCTAGTCCCAGGGAAAGAAGACTGAAATTTTTTCTGCACTGTGTGTGGGACTCTCTCTGTGCCTCTCACTGGGGGAAGATCAGAAACCTTTATTTAAAGTGCCAACCCGCCAATCAAAATGGGGGACCGTCTCTGCTCCTGCGGGAGTCCACACCCTTTCACTGCGTGCAGCGACATCAGTCGGTGGGATCTCGTTATCTTAATTGCAGCTCAGTTCTGCATTTATTCAGGGAGCCTGATTGCAGGGGAGGCAGGCCAGGAATAATGGACATGGGCTCCGAGGATAATCATTTTGGTGAGCTGGGGGGGAAATACATGTAAAATAGGCGCAAAGCAAACCATTATCTGTTTTGTGCAGGTTTTTATCTGCAGATAAATCCCGTCCCCCCAACACTAGTGTTCTCAAGATTTTCACCCTGGCGTTTGTTGTGGTAAAAGTCCCCCCACCCCCACCAACACACACACAGTCTAAACGGAAACACTAAAATGCCTTCTTGGGCTTGCGAGGGAAGACACAAATGTTAGGTGGACGATGAATGTATGTGAGTTTCCTCCGAGTTTCCTAGATGTTTTCCTATCTGAAGATAATTGCCTAGCGATAGCCAAGATGTTCTAAGAAATTTCAAACGGACCCTCGGTGAGAGTCACTTCCAGTAGAGCTTTGGTGCACAGTTTTGTGTGTGGTGGGTGGGGGGTGTAAATAGAACATTCTCCAGGAACAAATCCAATCACTGGGCACACTCTCACTGTCTTTCTTTTTCTTTTTTTTTTCCTCACTGTCTTTAGACAGACTCTTCTCCGGGATTAGTGTCAATTGGGGTTTATGAGACAGAGCTGGGTCCCCTGAAAGGCTAACACGAACCGGACGTGTTTTCTGCATGAACAGATAACTATGTCTTGAGTGCCGTTTGAACATTAGCTACTTTCGTTATTTGTCTGCCCCTCTGTGTCTTTCCAAAGTTGTGATTTCAGACAGGGTCATTGGCATATGCATTTAAGACTAGTTTCTTAAATGAAGAAGGGATGAGTCAGTGCACTCTTTGGGGAAGTAGGGATCTTGCCAATTACAGGGAATGTTGGGGAAGCTGATGTTTTGAGAGAAAGATGTCTCCATGCCCAGTAGGCCTGACAGCTTCAAATTCGTGTTATGCAAGAAGCTGTCCCTGAGAAACTCTTGTTTCCATCGAAAACATGGTCATCTTTGGGGAGCAAAGAGTGTGTGAGTTTGCTTTATAAACAGCAAAGTGCTGCTGAGATGAAGAGCGTGATCTGTCTCTCTCTCCCGGCTCTGACGCTCTCTTGCTCTCTCTGGCAGCTTCTGCCCATAGGGCAGGGATGGCGATTCCTCCGCAGGCTTGTCTGGAATGTGGGCTGAGACAAGGGCGCAGCAGCAGTCGAACAGTGAGCGGGACTGCCCGGGATGTGAGACCCAGGCAGGGTTTGTGTGTGCGTGTGTGTGTGCACGCGTGTATCTTTGCATGTGTCTCTGTATGTCTGTGTGTGTGTGCACGTGGGTGTGTCTTTGTGCACACGCGTGTATCTTTGTGTGCACACACGTGTGTCTCTGTGTGTGTGTGTCTGTCCGTGCCTGTGCCCTCTACAGCCCGTGAGCGTGGTCACGACATGATAATAACGCAGTTTTGCCAGGATTACTACGCTCTCTCTGCTCCCACTCAAACACCCAGCATATCGTTGGTTCTCTTGCTTCTTCTCTTCCTCAGCGTCACACTCAGTCCTGTGTTATTATGTTCCCGGTCTTTATCTGATGGTTTCTTTCTCCCCTGATACTTGGTATGTTACCACCAAACGTGTCTTCCCGAGAGTGGGGCATCTCTGCCTCCCTTGGAGTCCTTCCCAGGATCCCGGCGGTTTCCCGTGACCAGGCAGATGAGCCTTTCCAGTTCGTCCTTCCAGCCCTACCTCCCACTTCCTGTGCGACGCTGTGCACTGAACTATTAGTTATAGTGATTGCTGTGTCAGTTGGAGTTGGTTTCATATTTTTTGATTTTTGTGATAGATTTAAAAACAATTTAAGAATATTAGGGGTGCACGTTTTGTTTACCTACCCTGCTTTTGCCCAGATGGAGTGGAAGTCATGTGTGCCCTTACTCAGAGAGAGTGAGTTTACACGTTACCAGCACCCACCCCTCCGGCTGGATCCTCACCGAGGTTTACTTCCCTGTGTGCACCGAGGAATTGTCGACTAGTTCCAACTTGGGATGGGGAGGTGCGTTTGCTCCTCCATTCTTGTGATGTTCCACTTAGAAGAATGGTCTCCAGCCCTCCAGGGTGTCACGCAAGACACTAGACCACCGTTTCTTATGGCTGGGCAGTACCCCACGTATGCCCCTGCCACATTTTATTAACCTATTCCTGTGTTGTTTCCACGTCTCTGTCATTTGGAAGTTTCTGTTCATGGGTCTTGCCCACTTTTTAATGGGGCTGTTTGGTTGTTTCAGAGTTGTTTCATTTTTCTGGCTAGAAAACAATTTTTATCTCAGCTTATGGGATGTATGTTACTGGGGAAGTTAATAAATATGATCTTAATACATTCTTGAAAAATGTTTTAATAATAAAGTAACCTGGAAATTAGTGTAAGTATGAATGAGTTTCTGATGGTGTCTATAGACATAGAGGAAATTACTACAGCTGATAGAAACGTTATGTTGATCAAGACTATACCTGTATGGCGAACAACTGGAGTGCCAGTCGGAAAATGAAAAACAGGGCTGGGCGAGGTGGCTCACACCTGTAATCCCAGCACATTGGGAGTCCAAGGTGGGAGTTCAAGACCAGCCAAAGCAGCAGAATGAGACCTCCATCTCTACAAATAAATCAGAAAACCATTAACCACTCATGGTGGCCTGTACCTGTAGTCCCAGTTGCTCAGGAAGTTGAGGCAGGAGGATCCCTTGAGCCCAGGAGTTGTGATCTGTGCCAATGCTCTCCAGCCTGGCAGCTGAGCGAGAGCCTGTCTCAAAAAAAAAAAAAAATGAAAGAAAGAAAAATGCTTATGTCTAGAGTTTGGCAAACAAAACAACCCCTTCTCCCAAACACACAAAACTCAAAGTGATAGTAGATTTTTTTTTACAAGGAAAAACAGAGACAGAAAACTCCATAGAAGCCTAGTGGCTGAGAGCACAGCATTTAAATCCGTGCCACGACGGACTGTGTGATGAGGGCTGAGCCGCTCCGCACATGTGTACAATTCTCACGTGATAGTTCCTTCTGTTCATGTAGTATTTTCATCGGTGTAATGTGGGCTAACATAGGTCAGCCTTAATTTAATTTAAATATAATAATGAATATAAGGTGCTCAGCAGAGAAAATAACCAGAAAATATTCAGTTTTCATGAGTTATTACTATTCTTGAAATAATAAAATGGTAAAAATATTCTTCATATTGGATTCCTTTTAGCTTTTATTAAGGTATAATTGATATTCTGCTTCTATGGGTGTGACTGTTTCAGACACCGCATGTGAGTTGGTTGAGTTACAGTCTCTGTCCTCCTGTGACTGCTTATTTCATTGAGCATAGCCCCATCTAGGTGCCCCTTGTCAGCGTGAAAGGCGGGGCTTCTTCTTGTCCAGGACGGATGATATTCCATCAGATGGACTCTCCACGGGCCAGCTGTCGTGAATGACGCAGCAGTGAACATGTGTGCTTTGCCTGGACTCTTTTCTCACCTCTGCACAACTTGTTTTTCAAGGTCCTACTCAGAGTTTACTTTTTCCCACCTCCTTTCCTCATCGTTCCCTCCACAGTGACTTTTATTTTCTCTGAATTCCAAACATTTGTATCATTCACTGGACAATCCTTCTCACGCCACATGTGATTGCTTAATTAGCGTGTTTAACATTTGCCCTGCCTGTGGTCTGCTGACTCTCTGAAGATGGTTCTCATGTCTTTTCAATGACAGAAAGCATTCCTGTGAAGAAGAAACCGCCCAGTCTTCTAAGTGGTGTGCTTCAGGGTCCTATACACATGCTAAGAGCTGGTATTGGACAGTATTTTACTGTGGGCAGACATTACTTTGTGTGTTTTACCCCTATTAACTTCTACAGGCCTCACAAGAATGTTACAAAAGGATACTATGCTTCCCCTTTTTGTATGTGACAAAACTAAACTATAAAGAAACTATAGAGAAATGAGGTAAATTGCCTAACGTGACAGTCGGTGGTAGAATCAGAATTTAGACTTGGGTGTCGGGCTCTAGAGTACCGTTCTGTGCTGTGTCAGAGGGATCAGTCACCTGGTGGCCAGTGGCACAGCTAGACAATCAGTGGTGGGGCCGAGGACACCACACTCACACCTGTCTGTGGGGGCATTTATTGGATATTTACACAATGAAGAGAGGTACACAGTAATAGTCAATGAAGCAAACAGTAAATCAATAATAATTTAAGAGCACCTATAGGCCAGGAGCGGTGGCTCATGCTTATAATCCCAAAACGTTAGAAGGTCAAGGCAGAGGTAGGAGTTCAATATCAGTCTGGTTAGCATAGTGAGATGATCAGTCTGGTTAGCATAGTGAGACAAAATATTAAAAAAAAATTCACCAGGCATGGTAGTGACCGTTCAGTCTGTAGTCCCAGCTACTTGGAAGGCTGAGGCAGAGGATCACTTGATCCCAGGAGTCAAGGTGGCAGTGAGCTGTGATTGCACCATTGCACTCCAGCCTGGTGGACAGAGTAAGAAGCTGTCTCAGAAACAAAAATAAAAACTAAACCCAGAAACAAGTGCATATGATGTCAAGAGGCATAAACCCACACGGATTTACCTCCAAAACAGGAAAGCGACAGAGCGGCAATTCTCATCACTGTGAGGAGAGTAAGTATCAAGCGCTCCAGGAGAGGGATCTGGGGGCGCATCGTGCATTAAGCTTCAGGAGAAGGGGGCAAAGGCAAAAAGTGTGGTCAAGTCAGAGGAAGGTCAATTCTTCAAGCTGTCTGTGTGTGTTAGAATAATACCCATCTCATGAATCTTACAGTCATGTCTACTGTACATAATACTCATAGCTTATTTTTATGATGACTTACCACATACCTGGTGCCTCGGCCTCCAGAGTAGCTGGGACCACAGGTGGGTGACACCATGGCTGGCTAATATTTTCATTTTTATATTTGTTTGTAGAGACAGGGACTTTACTCTTATTCAGGCTAGTCTCAAACTCCTGGCCTCATGTGATCCTCCTGCCTTGGCCTCCAGAAGCACTGGGATTACAGGCGTGAGCCACTGTGCCTGGCCCTGTGATTTTTAATTTTCATAAAAAATGGATAATAAATGTATGTGAAGTCTACTGATACATTATTACCATATAGTACTATAGCATAGGAGTCAAATTTGAGTTATTTTTGCTAAGAAGATGGTCAAATTTCTTTTAAAAACCATAGACAATTATTAGAAGATTCTGCTTTTTATTGGTTTTTGTTTATTTCCTGATTCAGAAAAGCAACATAATGATGATAAAAGTACAAAAGAGAGACAAATTAGACAGAATTGTACTACCTTATCAACTTAAAATTATTTTCTTATAGTGCTTATTCATGTTAAAGTCATATTTAGTAGAGCTATGCTTATAGCATAAGTATCATTTTATATTGCATTTTATACACTTACCATTTTATCATAAATATTAATATGTGGCCACAGGGCTAAGTATCATATTGCTAGTTGTCTGGGTAATAGATTCTCAAGGTGAAGTTTAGGAGCTCTACTTTCCTCCCATTGGTTGTTTCTAATTTTTCACAACGAATATTTTAATCAGTAAAGATTACAAAAATATTTTTTTTTTTTTTTTTGAGACAGAGCCTCAAGCTGTCACCCTGGATAGAGTGCCATGGCATCACAGCTCACAACAACCTCCAACTTCTGGGCTCAAGCGAGTCTCTTGACTCCGCCTCCCAAGTAGCTGGGACTACAGGCGCCCACCACAACTCCCAGCCATTTTTTGGTTGCAGCCATCATTGTTGTTTGGCGGACCCAGGCTGGATTCAAACCCGCCAGCTCAGGTGTACGTGGCTGGCGCCTTAGCCCGTTGAGCCACAGGCGCCGAGCCTACAAAAATATTTTAACATTATGAATTAGTTTCTTGGTATGCTTTACTATGCATAGGATTCCTAGTTAATAGCATGCATATTTTTACAGTTCCTAATAAGTATTGCTGAATTGTTCATGTTTATACAATACCAACAATTTATCAGCATTACCAGAACACATTCACCCAGTCAATTTCCCCATAACTTAATTGGTACAACGCACTATTTCATTGGTGTGTTGAATTATCTTTTATCATCAAGATTAAATATTTTCCTTACATATTTATTTACTATTTTTCCACTTTTTGTAAATTGTTCTTGTTTTATTAGGCACAGGGAACTTGATATTATCAATTTGTATGTGTTTTTTATGTCATTAAGTGTATATTATAAAACATTTTATGTAGCATACAAAACTGATCCCTTGCCATGTTTGATATAAATTTTTCTTTTTTTTTTGAAACAGAGTCTCACTCTGTCATGCTGGGTAGAGTGCTATGACATCATAGCTCACAGCAACCTCAAACTCTTGGGCTTAAGTGATTCTCTTGCCTCAGCCTCCCAAGTAGGGGACTATGGGAGCCATCACAACACCCAGCTATTTTTTTTTTTTTTTTGCATTTATCATTGTTGTTTAGGTGGCCCTGGCCGAGTTTGAACCCGCCAGCCTTGGTGTATGTGGCTGGTGCTGTAAACACTGTGCTACAGGCGCCGAACCTTATGCAATGTACACAACTGATCCCTTACCATGTTTGATGTAAATTTATTTTTTTTTTTTGAGATAGTTTCACTCTGTCACTCTGGGTAGAGTGCTATGATGTCATAACTCACAGCAACCTCAAACTCTGGGCCTTGAGCAATCTTCTTGCCTCAGCCTCCCAAGTAGCTGGGACTGCAGGCACCTGTCACCACACCCCATTAGTTTTTCTATTTTTAGAGTTGGGGTCTCACTCTTGTACAGACTGGTCTCAACTCCTGAGCTCTAATGAACCATCTGCCTCAGGCTCCCAGAATGCTGCCATTACAGCCCTCAGCCTGATGTAAATTTTTTGGCAGACACTAAACCAAGTTTAAGTTAAAATATTTTCCCTGAAAAGGCTTCATATTTTACAAAAATTTCTCACAAAATATACTTCATATTTTCTTACTGGTGTCAGAGTGATCTCATTTTCTGCCCCTACTGCCTTTCTTTATATGGTAAAGTCCAAAGTCTCATACCTGGAAACTCTGACAGTGGACAGATTGGTCCTTTATAAAGAAGGGAGCGTGTGCAGAACTGAGCTCGTGGAAGCATCGGGAGTAAAAGGCCTACTTGCTCTGCATGTTAAAGTGGTGACTGATTTGTTTCTGTCCTGAGTTATTATCCGCTATTACCCGTGGCAAGCACACTTGAGGAGGACTTTTGGAAGGAAAGAGATGACCATGGGCCAGCATAGATGGCTTCGGTTCTTCACACGTGGGCCTGATATGATTACATCAGAGTCAGTTTTACAGAAGAAATGGTGTTTGGTTTTTGCTCTGCCTAGCAGAAGTTTCTGGTGTAAGTAACTGGAAAACAGGGCAGGCATTGACCTGTGGTAGTCACTTAGCTGCAGAGTTTGTGAAAGAGTGTTTGGTAAAGGCTCACTATGAAGAGAAAATCACATTAGGTTTAATGAAAGTAAAGAGAGAAACTCAAGTTCCTTAAAAATGTTGCAGTCTCAGAGAAATAATACGTGACATGGACACATGAGCTGACATGAGACTTGAGGAGAAAACTGCTGCGTGTGAGCTCGTGGGTTGGGCTTCTTAGTTGGAACAGAGGCTCATGGTTCCCTAGCTCTGTGTCTCAGACAATCCTTCCACCAATGTCTGCCTCAGTTTCCTCATCTGTAAGAGTGTAAATATAGGAGTCTACATAGGAGTGAATGAAATGATGCACCCAGGTGCTGAGAGCCTTAGGTGGACGAGGGTGAGCACAGTTACAGCAAACTGGTTTCTTTCTTTCTTTCTTTTTTTTTTTACAAAAAAATGCAACAATTTTATTATTATTGTAAACCAACAATTTATAATTGTATAAGTTTATGGAGTACACAGTGATGTTATAATCTATGAATACAATGTGGAATAATTAAATCAAACTAGTCAACATATCAATCACCTCAAATACTTAACATTTTTGTGGTAAGAGCATTTGAAATTTACTTTCTTAGCAATTTTGAAATGTATATTACTCTAATATTAACTATAGTTACCACATTGTACAACAGAACTCAAAAAAGAATAAAGCA
>CAUYRH010174059.1:0-27134 GCA_963574655.1 Perodicticus potto
AATCAAAGAAAAAGAAAATATTCTCCGTATAGAGGAGTAAAGGAGTGGGAAAATTTGAAGACAGTGAGAATTACGGAAGGTAGAAATGGCTGAAAAAACACCAATATATTTGGCTGAAAAAGATATTTCCTTCTAAAAAAAGTAACCTTGACTATGCTATGTAACTACATAGGTAATTAGTTCCTGATCTACTGACTATTATTAGAAAAAACAAAGGACCGGTGTCTGGAGAAACGGGAACCTTGTGCACAGCTCACAAGAATGTAAAATTATGTAGCCACAGTGGGAAAACAGTGTGGAGGTTCCTCAAAAAACTAAAAATAGAACTGCTGTATGATTGAACAATTCCCCTTCTGGGTATATATCCAAAACAGTGAAAGTAGGACCTCAAAGATATTTGTGTTTCCATGTTCATTGCAGCATTATTCACAATAGCCAAGAATCCATCAATGGATACATGAATAAAGAAAACATGGTGTATATACACAAGGGAATATTATTCCTTCTTAAAGAAGAAGGAAATTCTGTCATTTGCGCAACATTGACGAACCTGTAGATTATGTTAAGTGAAATAAGCCAGACACGGAAAGATAAATACTCTGTGGTTTCACTTATATAAGGTAGGTAGAAGAAGCAAACTCATAGAAACGGAGTATAGCATAATGGTTGCCAGGGACTGGGGGAAGGGGAAAATGACAAGCTATTAAACAGGTATAAAGTTTAAGTTATGCAAGATGAATACATTCTCGAGATCTGCTGTATAACATTGTGCTTGTAGTTAACAATACTGTGCCTGTGCACTTAAAATTTGTTAAGAGGGTAGATTGCAGGTGTGTTCTCACCACATGAAAAAATTTGAATGTTTAATAGCAGAGTAACTATAAAATGATAGCATGAGAGAGGTTTTAGGGGGTGAAAGAGCTGTTCTGTATCTGAATGCTGGCAGTGGTTACATGATAAGCTTGTCTTAGATTTCATAGAAGAGTACATCAAAAAATTAGACTGCTCAAAACTTAAATTTGCTCCTCCCATCCATTGAGACATATAAAAGAATGGTCTTTACAATATTATTTAGAAAAAACCCAAATTATAGTTGGCCTAAATTTAAAATCAAGTCATCTGAAAAATAAATTATTATACATTTTTATAAATGAAATTCTAAACAATGAAAATGGATAAAACAAGCTGCATGCAATAACAGCAACTTCTCAAAAATATATTAAGCTAAAGACCACTGATGATGACATCTTTATAAAAAACACAAAATTAAACCTAAATATTAAAAAGTAGTTGCTTATTTAGTAAAACTATGCAGGAAAGTGATAGAATGATTATTATGAGTATAAATGACACAAGAGTGGTTATTTTTATGAGGAGAAGATGTTCATGACCAGGGGTGACCCAATAGAAACTTCTGTGTTGCTGCAGTGTTAGTAATATATTTCTCATCTACCTCATTGGTTACAGATAGTTGACTTTCTGATGAATAATTGATTTGTACATCATTGTGTGTATGTGTATCAGAATAAAAAGGTTAAATACTGTAAAACAAAATAAATGGATAGGATGTCACTGTGTGAAGGCTGAAGAATGTGCTGGATAAAAATGTTATTTCTTTTTCCAATGTACACTATTAGGTAAAATAAGTTTTACTTTCTTCTTTTTAGCAGCTGACTTTTACCCATATGTCAAGGGTATAGTTACCAAAATAAGGATGTTTCAAAATTTATAATATAAATATGACCATCTCCATATTTCCTAAACTATGGCATGAGAGATTTATTTAATTTGCATGAAACAAAAATGTCACACTATAGATATCATATCAAGACATTTAAAGTAGATTTAAAGCATCTCTGGAGCATGTCCTCAAAATACTATCTTCAAAAGGAAAAGTTTAATACATAAAGAAACTTCTTAGAACTATAAAGCAAAATGAACGGCTATGAAAGAGTGAAGAGTTTTATTTGTTCAGACTATCCTGCAGAAAAATTTTACAAGTTTATTTAGCTTTGTGAAAATTGCAGGAAGTAATTTGTCATTAGTGAAAGCTGTGGTACTCTAAAAATTACTTTTAGAGTGTATGGAAATCCGAAGCTCTGACCAGATGGTTAACTAAATGATGAAGGAATATGTCATCTCCTGGGAGAACACTAACTATAGAAAGTTCAGTTCTCTTTGGGAAACTTAATGAGGCAGTCATCCTAGGTCAGAGTGTTCTGGAAACTTTAACATCATACTTGTTTATTTTTTTCCAGTTAGTTTTGGCAAAAATTGATTGACCATAGTGAAATAACCTTTCTTTCTCCATCCCATTTACTCTCGAATTCACACCCTCATTCACACATGCCAGTAATCTTTGAATAAAGGCAATTATGCAAACCACATTTATAGGAATGACATTATTAAAATACAACCCATTTAAAGTCTAGGCTCTCTAATTTTGTATTGATACGGTTTTAAGAGTTGAGTCATTGTAGGACCTACTTTTAAGATTCAACTTATGATGGCTGCTTGCTCTCATACTCCTCACCCTTGCAACAAGTTTCCATCTTTCTCTGCTAAGATGATGTCTGAAGTTTTCATCTCCTGGGCTACCTAGCCATCTGCATTCTGGGGTTTAGCTAATGGAAGGCACCAGAAAGAAATTGCAGATTAGGGGGATAGAGATTTATTTTTTCTACTGTTCATTCCAGCCACTTCACTACCTCGCTTTTGAGTTATACTTACAGTTTCATAGAGGCTTCCCTAATGAACAGATAACAGAGTAGGAAAAAAAATATATATAAGATATATATATATATACAGTTTCCTTTCATTATACATATTGGTCTAGCTCATAACTGCAAGTTTGTTCCTTGTTAACGCCATTGCCCCTGGTAATCACCATTCTACTCACTGTTTCAATGTATTCAATTTGTTTTTAGAGTCAATGTGTAAGTGAGATCATGTGGTATTTGTCTTTCTGTGCCTGGTTTATTTTACTTAGCATAATGTCTTTCAGGTTCATCCTTGTTGTAACAAATGACAGAAATTCCTTCTTTTAAAGGATGAATAGTATTCCATTGTGTATATATTTATATATTATGTTTTCTTTGTTGATTCATTTGTTGATAGACACTTAGGTTGATTCTGTATCTTGGCTATTGTGAATAATGCTGCAACAAGCATGAAAGTGCAGATGATTTCATTTCCTTTGTCTGTATTTCAGTAGTGGGATGCTTGGATTGTATGGTAATTCAATTTTTAATTTTTTGAGAAACCTCCATACTGTTTTCCATAATGGCTGTATCAATTTGCATTTCCAACAACAGTGTATAAAGGTTCCCTTTCCTTCACATCCTCACCAAGACTTGTTATCCCTTGTCTTTTTGATAATAGCCATCCTAACTGATGTGAGAGGTTATCTCATTGTGGTCTTGATTTGCATTTTCCTGATGATTGGTGAAGTTGAGCCCCTTTATATTTGCCTATTGGTCATTCATGTCTTCTTTGGGAAAATGTCCATTCAGGTCCTTTCCTGATTTTTTAAATTATGTTATGATGATGACAACGACGACGACGATGATGATGGGCTGAATTGTGTGAGTTCCTTACATATTTTGGATATTAACCCTTTATCAGATACATGGTTTGTAGATATTTTTTCTCAGTCTACAGGCTGTTTTTTCCATTTTGTTGTTTCTTTTGCTGTGCAAATACTTTTTAATTTGATATAGTCCCACTTGTTTATATTTGCTTTTGTTGCCTGAGTATTTGGTGTGGTATCCAGAAGACCATTGCCAAGGCCAATGTCAAAGAGATTTTATGTTTTCTTCTAGGAGTTTTAAGGGTTTGGTTCTTACATTGAGGTCTTTAATTCATTTTGAATTGATTTTTATGTGTGGTGTAAAATAAAGGTCTAATTTTGTTTTTTTATTTTTTGCCTGTAGATGTGTAATTTCCCCAACACCATTTATTGAAGATGCTGTTTTACCCATTGTGTCTTCGTGGTGCCCTTATTGAAAATTAGTAGACTATACATGCTTGGGTTAATTTCTCAGTTCTCTGTTCTGTTCTATTGATTTATATGTCTGTCTCCTTTCATGAGAAAAAGCTCTCAACAAAATAGATATAGAGAGAGGCCAGGTGTAGTGTCTAACTTTGTAATTCTGGCATTCTGGAAGGCTTGAGGTCAGGAGTTTGAGACCAGCCTGAGGAGCAGTGAGACCCCAGCTCTATAAAAAAAAAAAAAAATAGAATAATTAGCTGGGCATAATGGCTCATGCCTGTAGTCCTAACTACCCTGGAGGGTGAGGCAGGAGCATCACTTGAGCTGGAGGTTGTGGTGATCTGTGATGATACCACTGCACTCTAGTTGGGGTGACAGAGCAAGACTCTGTCTCAAAAAAAATTGATATGGAAAGAAATGTTCTCAACATAATAAAGGATGTTTATTGGACTACAGCTAACATCATAATCAATCAGGAAAAGCTAAAAGTTTTTTTTCTAAAATCTCATATAAGGCAAGGATGCCCACTATAATCGCTTCTATTCAACATAGTACTGGAAGTACTAATAAGAGAAATTAGACAAGAAAAAGAAGTAAAAGATACCCAAATCAGAAAGGAAGAAGTAAAATTATCCTTTTCTTTTCAGATGACAAGGTCCTATATATAGAAAACCCTAAAGACTTCATAAGGAAACTGTTAGAAACAATAAATAAATTCAGTAAAGATGCAGGATATAAAACCAACACACAAAAATCGCATGTCTTTCTCTACACCAATAACAATCTATCGAAAAAAAGCAATCAAGAAAGCAATCCTGGGTGGCACCTGTGGCTCACTGAGTAGGGAACTGGCCCCATATACCGAGGATGGTGGATTCAAACCCGGCCCCAGACAAACTGCAACAAAAAATAGCTGAGTGTTGTAGCGGGCGCTTGTAGTCCCAGCTACTTGGGAGGCTGAGGCAAGAGAATCACTTAAGCCCAAGAGCTGGAGGTTGCTGTGAGCTGTGATGCCATAGCACTCTACCAAGGGCGACAAAGTAAAACTCTGTCTCTACAAAAAAAAAAAAAAAAAAAAAAAAAAAAAATATATATATATATATATATATATATATATATAGTATTTTTTCTTGTTTATGTATATTTAAAGTCTTGCTTTGTATACCACCTCATAACCTATTTCTTCACTTCAGATTTTATCTAGACCATTTTATCATATCTTTTTTTAATCTCTTTCTTCATTTTTTTTAATTTATTTTTATTTTTTGAGACAAAGTCTTAAGCTGTCACCCTGGGTAGAGTACCGTGGCATCACAGCTCACAGCAACCTCCAATTCCTGGGCTCAAGCGAGTCTCTTGCCTCCTCCTCCTGAGTAGCTGGGACTACAAGCGCCCACCACAATGCCCGGCTATTTTTTTTTTTTGAGACAGAGCCTCAAGCTGTCACCCTGGATAGAGTGCTGTGGCATCACAGCTCACAGCAACCTCAAATTCCTGGGCTCAAGCGAGTCTCTTGCCTCCTCCTCCTGCGTAGCTGGGACTACAGGCGCCCACCACAACGCCCGGCCATTTTGTTGTTGTTGTTGTTGCAGTTGTCATTGTTGTTTAGCTGGTCTGGGCCAGGTTCAAACCCACCAGCATTGGTGTATGTGACAAGTGCCCTACCAACTGAGCTATGGGCATTGCCCAATCTTTCTTTCTTTTTTAAATTTATTCAAATTAATATGAGGGAACAATTTTTAGGTTACGTTGTTCTCACTTCCAGGGTAAAGTTCCATTTGTAGAGGAGCCTCTCACTCAGGGGACATTTTACCATTTCATTAGATATTCTGAATGGTAGCATATGCCTTTTAGTAGCTGCATAAAATTTAATCAGAGATTTATTATACTATCTTTAAAGTATTAACTTATTATTGAGTACTAGGTTATTTCTATTTTTGAAAATCTGGTGCTATTGAATGAGGATTTCAAGTGTGCCCATATCCTTTGTATCAGTAATGATTTTCATTTTATTTTTGAGAGTCATTTTCCATACTTAAATTTTGATAAATTTTAATATCAATATTAAAAGCTCATTTTTACTACACAAAATTAATTACTATGTACAACTTCTCATATTGTCTATTTTTGAATGGAATAAGGCAAATGTTTCATTCAACTATTATGTCTTTCCCATTCTTCTCCAGACATCCCCAGTGGTACCCATTCATTCATTCATTCATTCACAATATATAGTGAGGCACAGCCAGGATCTGTTCTTGGTGCTGGAAACACTCAAAAAAAGAAAAACACTTGCTTTCATGTGGTTTTTGCTCTAGTGGTAGGCTGGGGGAGGTTTGGATAGAAAAATGATATGATAACTAATATATGTAAAATGTCAGATTATGGTAACTACTGTGGAGATAATACAGCAAGTGATAGGTATAGTTGGAGGGATTTTAGAGTTTTCAGGAAAGGCTTTTGATGAAAGACAAGTGTTAGAAAGTCAACTATCTGAAAGAGAGGAGGGAAAATCAATTATACAGAGATCTGGGGAAAGGGCATGTTGATATTATTATTGAAGATACCTAGAATTTTAAGAAATTAAGAAATAATTGGCACTTTTAGAATAGTATGCCTTTTAATCCAGCTATTTGAAAATATATAATAAAGTATTGTTAACTATAGTCACCTTATAGTGCTATTAGAACATTAGAACTTATTCCTCCTATATAGCTGTAATTTTGTATCCATTAGCCAACCTTTCCCTATCCCCCTCTGCCCTTTCCTCTCCAGCTCCTGGTAACCACTATTCTGCTCCCTACTTCTATGAGATAAACTTTTTTAGCTCCCACATATGAGTGAAAGCATACAGAATTTATCTTTCTGTTCCTGGCTTATTTCACTTAACATAATGTTTAACTTTTGTTTTTTTAGTACTGTTGAAAGCCCTTCGGTTACGAATGAATGCTTCTGAGAAGCTTGTATTTTAAACTTTGTAATGGTAACGTTAAAGAAACAGCTTTGAAAATATATTTGTAGTATTTGATTCTAAATCTCACAGAAATTTGTAACATCAAAATTCAATATCTGATTTCTCTATGTACCTTTAATTTATAAGACCCTTATTGTTACCAAAGCAAGACAGATTTTGTTTTCTTGTCCTAAGAAAATAAAGAAAGGGGCTGTGATCAATTTGTTGAAGGTACCCTAGTATATGTTACAGAGTGAGAGAGAGGAAAGGAGAGGAGGGGTGGGGAAAGAATAAAAAAAAAAAGGAAACATAAAATTAAGGAAGTTTCTCTACTCAATTTTTCAAGTACTCTTCATGACCAGTTAATATAAAGGGAAAGAGAATATGACATTTTACGTCACTACTTTTTTAAAGTATTTGCTTTAAAGATCTTGTTTAAGGAAACACATTATTCGAATAACTGAATAGAAGACCACTGGGGTCATGGAAGTAGAAAAGCTTAAAGTTATGTGTATCTTGGTAATAAAATAGTAGGCATATATAAATTATATCTCATATTAATGAAATCCCATATGATTACTGCATCTAGAAATCTCATATGATCCCATATGATTATTGCATTTTTTGTATCTAGAAAATTCAAAAAATAATAAAGGAATACACTGAAGATAAAGGATAGCAGTAATGTCACAAATGAAAATTGACATTATCATCATTAATTATTGTCATATGCCTTTCCAGTTTCTTCACTGTTTTGAAAAGTTTCCTTTGCATTACTTTTTTTTTGAGTCAAGGTCTTGCCTTATTGCCCAGGCTGGAGTGCAGTGGCTTGATCATAGCTCGCTATAACGTTGAACTTCTGGACTAAAGCAATCCTCTTATCTCAGTCTCTCCAGATTTCCCATAGGAGCATGCCACCACGCCTGGCCAAGTTTCTTGTAGATACCAGTACTCAAATGTTACTACAGCACAGTTTGCAATTGCAAAGGTTTGGAATCAACCTAAGTGCCCATGAGTAGATTAACAAAATGTGGCATATGTCTACATTCCACTATGTGGAATAATATTCAACCATGAAGAAGAGTACCTTAATGCCTTTTCCAACAATTTGGAAACAACTGGAGACCATTATCCTAAGTGAAGTATCTAAAGAATGGAAAAACAGATACCACAGGTATTCACATTTTTTTGAGACAGAGTCTCACTATGTTGCCTTGGTAGAGTGCCGTGGAGTCACATCTCACAGCAACCTCAAACTCTTGAGCTCCAGGGATTCCCTTGCCTCAGCCTCCCAAATAGCTGGGACTACAGGCACCCGCCACAACGCTGGCTATTTTTAGAGACGAGATCTTGCTCTGGCTCAGGCTGGTATCGAACTCATGAGCTTAGGCAACCTACCCGCCTCAACCTCCCAGCACTGGGATTGCAGGTGTGAACCACCATGCCCTGCCAGGTACTACTAACTATGAAATGAGAACTAACTGAAGAGCACGCACGTGCTTACAGGGAAGTAAAACTTAGTCGAAATCAAACAGGGAGCAAGGGGGAGGAGAGGATGAGTGAAAACCTACAGTGAGCACTGTCTGGGTGATTGGCACACTTATAACCATGACTCAAGCTTTATAAAAGCCATCTATGTAACCAGAAATATGTGTATCCCAGTAATAATTTGAAATGTAAAAAAAAATTGTGTTAAACATTGTTATTGTTATTAAATTTTAAGCCTTTTTAATTTGGTGACAGCAAAAAGTGGAAACCAAATAAACACATGCATATGTATAGAGAAAAATTAAAAAATTAAAAAAAAATGGTGGAGGTAGGTTCTCACTCTTGCTCAAGCTGGTCTCAAACTCCTGATCTCAACTTATCCTCCTGGCTCAGCCTCCCAAAGGTTGGAAATCTAGGCATAAGCCACTGTTCCTGGCCTGGATTACTTTTATTTAAATACAAATTATATATTTTCAGATAAGATACTATCAGTTTCTTTCTAAAGTGTGCCATAATTTTGTCATTTTCTAGAAACAGACATGGTGTCATCATTTGTAAGACCCTGAGCAAGGGTAAAAATCTATATCCCATATGTCCTAATATTATGAACTTAAAATTCAAGATAAAAATACTGTAGAAAATAGACTGTACTCTTGAGAAATATTCAAAACATAACAATTTATGTTACGCTTTGGGTTTTATATGACTGAAAGTCATAAAATAGTGAAGTCAATCAAAATTTGATCATTAGCATATGTGGATGGTTTAGCAATGATTAGATAAGTAATAAATAAAGGCATAATTTATATGGTTGTATATCGATTGTATAAAATATGTATTCTTGCCTTTATATCAGCAAAATTACTAGTTGTGTTGTATAACTAAATTTTCACTTAATTTGTTATATTAAATGACCCAAAGGATTTAAAAATTTTTCATTCAAAGTGTAAATAATTTGACATTTTCGCTGAAACACATGAATACTGAGAAATGTAAAAGTTAAAATTAAAATCATTTTCTTATGATTTAAAAATGCTTTTCTCCCAGGAATTACCTATTAAAATAAAAGACAACAGAAACTTTTCATTTGATGAAACTGAAAATTTTTTGAACTACCTTTTTGAAAACAGAATTAAATTTTATAAAGTATTCCTGATTATAAATAACAAAATTACAAGTAACAGACGCACTAATGTGTCCTCTAAGAAATTTTTGGTTTGTTTTGTGATATTTGGGTTTCTCTGTAATTTCCAGGACATAAGCCTTCTTATCTTCTTTAAGGAAAATTCAGTCTTTTTGGTTTAATTTTTTATGTTCTCATCAGTGTATTTTAACATTCTTATTACCTTACATTTATTATTTTTACATTTTCTATTGGATTGATTGCTTCCCGTTTAACTGTTTTGCTTTTAGTTTCTGTCTTTATTTTTGAGATCTGGATGATAGCTTTTCAAACTTTAGTGTACCTTTTCGATACTTTATTTTTAGTTTACAATACAGCTTAGGAATTTAAAGTGCCCAGGGACCATATTTAAAATTCATCATTCACTTATTCACCTTTAGATGCCTCTTATTCAATCAAAGTGAATTATTCATAGCCTGTGTTATAAAGTTCAAAATGATATAAAATCACACAAAATACATTAGGAGACTTTAATTCAAGCAAAGGAACTATAGTCATATATCATTTAGTGGAGATTTGGCAGAGAAGTTCGCGTAGAGCTAGAAGCAGAAATCATTAAATAAGAACTGATATCACAGACCTGCAAGGTATAGAAAGCATATTTCTGAAGTGCTGTGTGTTGGAACAGAGCATTTCAATGACATATCAAACAACACTGATAGCCATAGGTATTTTGTTTCAAATGAACATATTAAATATATGTTATTATTAGCTGGGGACTTAGAGGGCTAGATAGCTTTAACAGATATAGGAATTTAAAGGCACTCTGTGACTATTTGCAATTTACTTGTTATCCTCTTTGCCATGTTGAGAGATTTACCTTGAACCTTTTTAAATGCAATAACATTTAAGACAACTAAGCGGCTATTTTGTTGGCATTCATGTCTTTTCACCTAAAGAAAAATATTTCCCAATTTTTCCTTAATTGGTAACAAGAATTTTTGATAACTGCACTGTGATAATGTCTGATACTCTCTAATACCTCGTATTTGACAGCAGCAGTACACTTTCACGTAACCCTTCTACAAGAGATTCAAGCAAAAGAACTTGCTTTTTGTATTCATTTATAGGCAAAATGTTTTTCTGCCTTCAGCTTGTCATACTCTCTAATAACACGTTTTTTTGCTTGTTTGTTTTTTTTAGACAGAGTCTCACTTTGTCACACTCAGTAGAGTGTTATGGCATCACAACTCACAGCAACCTCAAACTGCTAGGCTCAGTGATTCTCTTGCCTCAGCCTCCTAAGTAGCTGGGACTACAGGCGCCTACCACAATGCCTGGCTATTTTTAGAGATGGGGGTCTCATTCTTGCTCAGGCTGGTCTCAAACTCCTGAGGTCAAGCAATCCACCCACCTGGGATTCCCAGAGTGCTAGGATTACAGGCATGAGCCACCACACCTGGCCTTCTTTAATGACATTGACCATGAAGATGTTGAGTTTGGGGGCCTGCTCTTTCTTAAGATAGCAAAATCATGGCCTTGTATTTTACTTACCATGCATAATGAACTGTTCTTCTATTCTACATTTGGAGATGAAATTCAATGCATAATAGTAAGTTACATAGCTTAGGGCACTATGGTGCTAGTGAAGGAGAAAACTTGGTAAGTGTAAACTATAATAGTAGGTCATTTGTAGATTTTTTTTTTTTTGGCAGTTTTTGGCCGGGGCTGGGTTTGAACCCACCTCCTCTGGCATGTGGGGCCTGCGCCTTACCCCTTTGAGCCACAGGCGCTGCCCTCATTTCTAGATTTTATGTCATGTACTTACTCTCATCTGCCAGTCTCAATTAGTCTTACCCAAGACAGTTCTCATTGTGTCTTTAACATAACAATATGTTTCTGAATGATGCACACCACACATTACATCTTTCACTGCTTCATATCCATATTCTCTAGTACCTAATATGGAGGTATGCACACTCCAGAAGCTCTGTAAATACATTGTGAGTGAATGAATGAAGAATGTTACCTGTGTGATATAATCTGAAAAACACAAGAAAAGCCATTTAATAAAAATCTTTGTCTTTGAACTGGTGTGACAAAATAAAGAATTCTATTGACCAACTGTTGCGTGAATATTAAGAGAAATTGTTGAAGTGTAAGTAGAGGCCTCCCCTTGCTTTCTTTTGCAAATATTCATTCTAACATGATATTACATTACATGGCTAATAGGCAGAGGTAGAAATTCTAGATGTGTTTCTGTAAGACAACAGATAATAGAGGAAAAAATAAAAGTCAGTCTAATGGTTAACAAACTCAGTGGAGAGTGTTGAAGTTAGGCACAAAGGTTAAGAGGCATTTGTCTTAGCAAGTTTAATTTAGGGAGAGGGAATGATGTCTAGTGATGTCTAATCAGTATTTTTAGGATATTTTATTTGTGAAAGATTGTAGGGAACTTCTACATGGCTTCCATTTTGAAAAATGTTGATTAGAGGTACACATTGGATCATAGAGTCATTTGGCTGTGAGGCTGGACCTGTTTATGTATGGGTTACGTTTGTGAAGCTGACATCAGGGATTTGGGGTGTGATGTGCAAAAGTTTGTTGTATGTAAGAATATAATAATCATTTAAATAAGCCAAGACCTCATTATTCACTCTTCTTATTTCACTCTTGCAAGGAACTTTGGACTATTTTGTTTCATATAATATAACCAATATAGAATAGCTATTGTGTAACTGATAGAGGAGAATGTTCAGTGTCAGATGAAAAAGTTTAGTTCTATGTGTGAGGCCACACAATGGAAGAGGCCTTTGTGAATAAATTTGTGAAAGTGAAAATTAATTATTTTCCTTCTTTAATTCCTATATATATTTAATATTATGTTATCTATTTCACAAGCATTTTGGCTTGGGATTTGGAGTCCTGCAGACTTTGGCAACAATTAAGCAGATCCCTGTTTCTGGGAAGACATGCTTCATAGAAACTAGAATATGTGAGTTAAATTCAGCCTTGTACATCTACCAGAATAGGAAAAGTGCTGCTTTCATCTATTCAGATCAGAAGAAAGACTACAGTATGACATTTGCCACAGGCAGTAGA
Organism: Perodicticus potto; assembly: GCA_963574655.1. Classification (NCBI taxonomy): domain Eukaryota; kingdom Metazoa; phylum Chordata; class Mammalia; order Primates; family Lorisidae; genus Perodicticus; species Perodicticus potto. Next base: position 12,658 of record CAUYRH010174059.1, read on the forward strand.
AAGGGGTTCTAAGGGACCAGTTTCTTGGAGGTGCTTTTTACAATGAAGACTTACTGAATAATCTTGTACTTTATTTTAAACAAAAGAAATCTATCTGACTTCCCAGAAATGAAGAATAAAATAGACTAGAGTAGCAGGTCTCTGAGGAAAATAACCGGTGAGATAGATGCAAGAGGAGAGTGAAGTACAGAGAATGTGACTTCTCTATCTCAAACTCCTGAAACTACACAGGTCCCAGAAGTCTGGGGTTAGGTACATTTCCCAACCCTTTCTTGATTTGGTAGAATTAATATTGATGGATACAGACTGACTTAATTTGCCGCCACTTCCAGACTTCCTTGAGGAAAAGTCTCTGCCCAATAGATGAAGAAGAGTAGGTACAGTCTTGATATAAACAAAGCCACAAAGAGATAGTTTTTCCTTCTTGTTGAAGAACTACACAAGCACAGATCGTCTTAAAAATTGAAGGAGGTCATGTACATTACATACGTTATTATGATGTGGAAGGTAGTCTTTCAGAAGTTAGCAGATAAAAACTATATGATGTTTCTAATTCCCAGTAATTTATTTCCCAAGTTCATATGTTTTGTGGACTTTCTTCTTTAAATTTTAGTGAATTATTTCCTATATGAGTACATCATACATCTAGCAATTTTTTGGTAAACAATTCTCATCAAGCAGTGATAGAGTAATTCAAATTAAAAATTTTCTCTGATAAGTTAAAATAAAGCCCATTTACTTGTTTACATGTACTTAACTCTAGAAAACCTTTAGAATGCAGAAAGAGGGTACCTCTAGTCATATCCTATGCAGTATTCTAGTTACAATAGTTTGTTTTCCTGATCCCCCAAACTATATTAGGAACATCAAATTAGAGTAAGGAAACTTTCAGCAATAGGCGTATATGTACAAAAAATAAGGCAGTTGGCAAAATTAAATCTAGAAGGGGGCTAGACATATACAGTATTAAAAATGAGATTAGGAACTTGAAAAGCATGGCAATGTAAAATCAATATGGCTGATCATATTTGTAAATTCTTTTTTTTTTATTTTTATTTTTATTTTTTTTTTATTTTTTATTGAGTCATAACTGTGTACAATGATTCAAGCTTGGAGTACAGTGTGCGGGCTTCCCATACAATCGGAGATGTTTTTATCCACCTGATTAATGTAACATTCATGATATTTTCTCATTTACTATGTGAAAACAATTTTGATCCGTATTTAGAAGATTTCTCCTGACCCTTCACATATGCACCACATGTAAATTCTAACAAATATTATTTTGCTAATTATCCTGCTTATGATGGTAAAGAGGAAGAATTAAACATTTCAGAACAGTATACATCAGAATGGCATACAAATAATATCAGTTTTGTTTTTATGTGTTGGATAAAAGCAAACTTCAATATATCGCTGCCACATGATACCAGAAATAATGAAGCATGAATTATCATCCAGTAACTTTTTCATGTATCCTTTCCTGTAGACTCTATAGTGTAGAGGATATCCAATTTCCACAGAGATTTGCTCTGTTACTTTGTAGAACAGAGCTTCAGTGGTCTCAGTGGTTGTCATTATTTTTCATAGACACTTCAAAGATGGGTTGAGTCTGTTAAACAAGATCTGTGATTGTTTAACAGAGAATTATTTAATCTCCGACTGTGTTTCGTAGAATTTTCACTTTGAATACTAACTCACCATGACACAGAGGCAAGAACCAGCGCTCTTGCTGCATGCGAACCCTAGTTTTTAATTCAGTGGAAGTTATCTTCTGCACATATTTTCACAAATGATCATGATTTCTTTTGGCAACACTGAATTTAATTTCCTTTTGAAACCCTATTCTAGTATTTCTTTCACTGTATTATTTTTGGTAATATTTTCCAAGTCTTCTTTCTTCTTAACTACATTATTTTTACTTTTTGTTTCCTTCTTCTATCGTTTTGTGTTAACTGCCATTGAAAACTACAGTAATTATTCCAAGATAATAGATTATGAAATTGAGTACAATTTGGAAAAATGTATTAGAACTTGAAGAAATAATTTAGCTATTAATACAACTAAAAAGTTATGACATGGTTCTTTGTTTCTAAGGGAAAAATAGCAGTGTTTTTATGTTGTATGTTACAGATCATTTTATTTAAACCATTATATATTTTTTCTGTTAGGTAATTGTATTAAGTTATATTTCTCTTGCTCTAGAATAACAAAAGAGCCAATATATTTTTGAAGCAATTCTAATTTACTTTTTATTAAGATATCAAGCAAAAGTCTTTATTTTGGTGTCACAACTTATCCATTTTCTCTGCAGGAAGATTGTTTTCAAGGTTGCCGTTTACTTAAATATATCCTTTTTTTCCAAGATGGCTGACCATGTTAGTTGGCAGTTCTCCTCAGAAAGAAGAACCAAAGGTACAGATAAAGAAACCTGGCCCAATTGGAACATTGAGGGAAGAGTCCCAGAACCTATCACTGTACCCACAGGAAGAAGCTGAGACGAGAACTAGAAGGAAGCAGGAGTTTGGCAGAGGTCAATTTTTCAGGAACTTGAAGTCCCCTGGAAAAGGTAGGTGGAAGTATTTGCATTTGCTCCCCTCATGCCTACAGCAGACTGGAGGCTCCCGAACTGTCAGAGAGCTCGTCTACCTTCAGGAGCCCGAGCACTTCTGTGGTAAGTGGTTTGGGAAGTTGTTAAGAGCAGAGCTCGGGGCTGCCAGCCCGTTCATGTCGCTCCCCTTCTCCCCAAACTCGAGCTGAAGGGGTGGGAACCATACTGCTTGTGCATCCACTGTGGGCCTCTATCTTGCCCAGGGAGCGTCACCTCTTCTGTCTCTGCCTCACTGGATACACCACAGACATACACTTATTAGGACTGTGACAACCACAAAGGGCCGATGGGACCCAGGGGAACTACAGTTCTAACCCTCAGGGTGGGCTGCCCCTGGGGAAAGGGAAAGTGGGAAAAGTGCAGCACGGCTAAGTGCCCTTGGAGCAGAGGAAACAGGGAGGGCGCTTACTCCTTCACCTGAAAACTCCCAAATTTCTTGCGAATGTACACGATAGGGGATAACTCCAGTTAACCTAAGGACCACTGTGTGTTTACAAGGTGGATACCGTAGTTTCTCCTAAAATTCAAAGGGAGCCAGCATAGAAAGAAAGACCAAAACCAGGAATTAGAGAGGTTATAGACATGTATGTGACCTTCTCCTAGTCCATTCCTTCTACTTTTCCATCTGCTTCAGTCTTACTAAACATCTTTTTTCCTCTGTGACTTTTTGTAAAAGAAGGCTCCTTGTCTGTCTAAGATTTGTGAGTCCCTCTTTTCCAGCATTCACAGAGCGTAGCTGCATGGCAATTTAACATTCCCAGGAGAGAGAATCTGATTAACTCAGCTCAGGCCTGGTGTCCAACACTAGTCCAATCAATAGCACAGAGAATGACATTGTGTACTGTTACTATGGCTTCAGCCACTCACATGACTAGATACAAGGACTGGGGAAATGCTTCATTGAGAAAAGAGGTTCTTTAAACTGAACTGACATCCTGAAAGTTATAACTATGCCCCTATTGTTACGGTTGCTTATCTGAAGAATTGGTGATGCTGAAGATTTAACATGTTATTGAACTACAGCCATGTGGCAGGAACCGTGGGTAGAGCCTCACCGTCTCATGTTTTCCTTACAAGGGCCTTATCATCTATTAATTGATGAAGAAACTAAAAATTAATACAGGTTAGATATTGTGCCAAAGTCCTCAGAATGGTGTGAGAAAAATGCCACAAAGTGATAGGATGTAAATTTCTTTAATAGAGACCAAACAGAAGCTTTAAAAAAGCAGAGGATGGTAAATGATCTCAGAGGGCTATTTGACTTCCCAGAGCTCCCCAAGTTCCTGGTAGGAGGCATGGGTGTGGGAGATACCACTGGAATCAACACTGTCATTCTTATGGCAGTTATATCCTCCAGGTCTGTGGTGACAATGGGCTGTTTTGCAAATTCTGCCTGCGTGTATGAAACAAACCAAATGAATTCCCATGTGTCCAGTGCAAGCAAAAGCCAGTTTTCTAGGAGTAACCTCCTGGCAGGCCCCTCAAGTGCTTTATAGTCCATCGTCAGCATGTCCATCCTCAGGTCACTAGACTCCCTGCTATATGACTTGGTTTTAGTGCTAAAGCTTACTACATATGTCTGATGCTTTTAAACAAAATTTGTATTGTTACTCGTTTATAACAAGAAACCAAAACACTGTTGTCCAATAGAGAATAATTGCTTCTAGCTTACACACTCACACACCCAATCACCTTAAAATAATAGAATTCAGGCACCCCACAGCTAAACTTTAATTATGTTGTCTGATACTACATTGCTATATTTTATCATCATTTCAATTTTGCCTCTATCAACATAATGCTTTATTATTCTCTCTTACAAACTCTGTTCATTATTTATTGTTAAAGATTCAATAGTTGAATTTACACTCTGTCATAATAAATCATACTCATCCAGCTAATGCACCATTAAAATGAAATCAGGCTGGAAATATTGTTAAGCCATATATATTAAAGTGTTTGGGTGGCATAGACCAGGCATTCAACTATCTCAAATCATGCCTACCATCAAAAACTACTCATTGAATGCTTTTAGCCTTCATGAGATTATTCCGAGTGTTCTGGAATGATGAAAATAAGGTAGGATTTTTCTTCAGATGAAACATTTGAGCAATATGCATAAGAACCTACCCCCATATGCTTAAATATGGGATTTGAAGCTACATGAATAAACTACCCTATACCCTTTGTGTAGATTTTGTGTCATACTAAGGGTTATAATGGGTTGATTCCCCAGGTCAGGAACCTTCCTGCAGTGTATGCATATAGTGCTATGTATATCATGGCTGAATATCATGATGGCCACCTTCAAAGCAATTCTGGAACTCTTTTTCTGGAATGGCGATCGGAGCCGTTATCTTACAACATCTGAGAATTAAGTTTGTGAACTCACCCGGAAAAGGTTCTTTGAAACGTCGACTAGACGTTGGTGTCAGTGCATAGCTTCCCAAGGGGAGTACTTCCAAGGCGGCCGTGATGATAATTCCACAATGAGTATGTAGCTCTTTTTCTAACTGTGTTCGCTAACATAATTGTCCAACCCCATACTTTCTAATTGTGCTGTTATTATGATCGATGACTGATATTTTGGAAGTCAAACAACCTAGTGTACCACCAGAGGATTATTCATTATTGGAAAGGCCAAAAAGAACACTATATTGCAACACTTGAGGAGAGCATTAAAAAACCGAGAGAATAGCGTAATACTACGTATAATTATACTAGAAATAGAAGCAATAGTATCATCAGCCACAAAATATTCCATAGAGATTTCATATGTACTTTTTCATATGAAAAATACCATATAGGGTGGAGCCTGTGGCTCATCAAGTAGGGCGCCGGCCCCATATACTGAAGGTGGCAGGTTCAAACCCAGCCTCGGCCGAACTGCAAAACAGAAAAATAGCCGTGCGTTGTGGCAGGCGCCTGTAGTCCCAGCTGCTCAGGAGGCTGAGACAAGAGAATCGCCTAAGGCCAGGAGTTGGAGGTTGCTGTGAGCTGTGATGCGACAGCACTCTGCTGAGGGCGATAAACTGAGACTCTGTCTCTACAAAAAAAAAAAAAGAAAGAAAGAAAGAAAGAAAGAAAGAAAGAAAAATACCATATAAAGCAAGCATCCAACCTTTACATTGCTAAAGGGGGAAAAGAGTACTAACAATGTATTTTATTTAGTTTTATAAAATAGTCTAGCTGAAAATTTAAAAGAATTTCTCAAACTCCTGGCCTTAGGCTATCCTCCCAACTCAACCTCCCAAAGCACTGGAATTAGAGGGATGAACTTGGATCTACAACAGTTTTCTTAGACAATTATGTTGCTATTCTTTACTCCACAAATCTATCAGCTATCTTATTTTATATCTATTTCTATTTTTGTAAAAAATATAAAAAGAACATTGCCAGACATACGGAATGAAGGAAAAAGAAATGTTTCTAGTGCCATTTATTTTATTATTTATTTCTGAAGTTCACAAATGTTAAGAAATTCCGATGCCCTTGTAGATCTTTGAATATTGCAGACTTAAGTGATTAGGAACTTAGTATTTTAATTTTGCCTTCTGATCTGTTTCAATGATTCTGTTCAGAGTTAATTAGAAAAAGCTTAAAAATAGTAATGAACAAAAGTTTTATTATTATTATTGGAATTTTGCTGAAGAGTTAGTATATAGTGCAGAGTTCTTAAATTAAAAAGTTTGGTGAGCAGTCAATCTATTTCCAGGATACTTTTTCGGATCATTATGTATATATTAATGGATTATAGTCTCCTATGACATAGTTTATTTCTGAGTTTAATCAAAATGTAAAGAAAAACTTTAAAAATATTTATACCTTCCGACACATTGGAAATTTGAAGGCATTTAAGAATGAAGTTATTTATTCTTTGTTATTTCATATACTTTTTAAATTATATTGATTCATTATGTTCACATGTGTTCTAAGCTTTCAAAAGTATTCATTAAAAGAAGTGTGACTTTTTAAGGCAAATAAAAATCAGACATCTCCTTTAAAAAACTGCAATGCCTACAGTAATGATAAGTCAGATATATCTGTTTGTCTTTTCATGTCTGGCATTCATTTTCCATTTTTAGGGTAACAACCCTTCAATTTCCTTTTGGGGAGGTCCTATCTTTCTTCTCTCTCACACACAACATCTTTCCCCATCACTAATACCTCTAGCATCATTGGATACAGCAAACCATATGAAGCAAAATAGAGATGTTTACACTATAGCTTGGACTTGAAGCAGAACATTTTTGCTCTAGACCTGACTCAAATACAGCAGCCTGTATGGGCCAAGGAAGTGTCCCTAGGTGTGGTGTAGAATATGATACCTACAGAACCTGAAGATGTTCACCAGGCTTTGTTCACCCAAAGCCCCCACAATGAAATGATTTTTCTTTTATTTTGGAAGATATGCCCTGACATCTGGATCTATAAATATCATTTAGATATGGCAATCCCCAGAATCTTCTTCAGATTTATATTCCATTCTCTGTAGTGTACCTGTCTTACCAATGTCTCCATTGCAATACTTACCTCTTTTTTTTGTTGTTGTTTTGAGACAGAGTCTTATGTTGCCCTCAGTAGAGTGCTGTGGCATCACAGCTCACAGCAATTTTAAACTCCTGGGCTGAAGTGATTCTCTTGCCACAGCCTCTCAAGTAGCTGGGACCACAGGTGCCTGCCACAACACTCAGCTATTTTTTGGTTAGAGTTGTCATTGTTGTTTGAACCCGCCACCCAGGGTGTATGTGGCTGGCACCATAACCACCGTGCTACAGGCACTGAGCCTACAATAGTTACCTCTTGATCATCCAGCCTGATCAACATAATATCATTCATGCAGCGAATTAATGTGATATTTTATGGGATATTCAGATAGGGCAGAGCTCTTCAGACTATATTATAATAGAGAGTGGTACTGTTAACATAGCCCTAAGGGAAAAGTGTTAATGAATTCATTTGTCTGTTCCACATGAATTCAAAGTGTAACTGATCTTTTTTTTCTGATTAAAACAGAAAGAACTCATTTTCCAAATCAGTGGTCACATACCTTATACCTGAGGCCATATTAATCTGCTCCACCATGTCTGGCACAGCAGCTGCAATGAAGGCTACTACTTGTTGAAGTCTGTAGTAGTCTACAGTTATCCTGTTGGGTCCACCCAGTTTCTGCAGCAGCCAGGCTGCTGAATTAGACAGAAATATTAATACAACTGGGATCACCATCCTTGTACTAGTAGCATTTAGATCATTGGGGTAGCACTACTTTTTAGCATCCCTTCCAGATGCATCAGTGTTTTTGTTGTTGTTTGGTTGGTTTTTGAGACAGAGTCTCATTATGTTGCCTTCGGTAGAGTGCTGTGGCATCACAGCTCACAGCAACCTCTAACTCTTGGGCTTAAACAATTCTCCTTGCCTCAGACTCCCGAGTAGCTGGGACTACAGGTGCCTACCACAATGCCCAGCTATTCTTGGTTGCAGTTTTCACTGCTGTTTTAGCTGGTTCGAACCCACCACCCTTGGTATATGGGGCCAGTGCACTACCCACTGAGCCACAGGCACTGCCCGCTTCAGTGTTTTTGATGTTCTTTCTGGTCCAGGGAGGAAAGACAGTTTCAGAAGCTTTCATTATTTGGTTTTCTCCACTCTTAGACAAGGTTGGAAAACTAAGTTTGTGAACTCATCCAAGAGAAAGTATTACATAACCTCATTGCTGAATATCACTATGGTCACCGGATAGCCAGAGAAAGTACTTTGAAGGTGACCATAGTGATATTCAGCAATGAGGTATGTAGCATTTTTTCTAGGATAAGTTTGTAAACTTAATTGTCAGAACTTGTACATCAATGTCTGAAAAGGTAGAACTGTAAGTCTTACATTCTCCATGAGAATTGGACTAATTCTGATAGCAAAAACTGGAAGTAGCAGATTTTTAAAATTATTATCCCAGTTATGGCTAATTTATATATAAGAAAGAATAATTCAATTCAGATTAATTAAAGATAATATAGGAATTTACTTGTGTATACAAAAGGAATGTGGACTTGGGCTCACTCATAACTAAATACAAAACTTAAACAGTGTTATTCTTTTTCCTCTCTCCCTCTGTCTGTTGTCACTGTTTACCTTATTATGTTGATTGTCTCTTAGGTAAGAAGGAATTATGGCTGGAAGCCCTAGAGTCAGTCTATAGCTCATCATTCCCATCAGAAATAGGATATTTGTGATAGCCTGGGGGAAATTGTCCTGGGGAAAGCTGATTGGACACACCTGGTCTTGCAACAACCACTGGCTCAATTGTTACCCAGGACATGGAGGAAGAAAATATTGGGGGCAGAATTATTTGTATCAAAATCACATAAAATGGAAATCCCCAAGGGGGGTAAATACAATTCTCTTTCTGGAAGGAAGATAAAATCATGGACAAGTGAGGAAAATAAAAGCAAAAATGTTATAAATTACAACTATAAATAAACCATTTTGTTTGTAAGCCATAGAAGTATCCTACTGAAGTTTTAAGCTACAGTTATTAAATACGTAAGGAGTAACAAATCTGGAAGGTTCTGGTGAGAATCTCCTTTCCTCTAATAGTTTAGAAGAATGGCTCAAGTAGTTTGAGTTATAACTGTGTGATATCAATTGTGGAGCTCCAGGAAGTCCCCATTTCGAACAAGGCTACTTCCTGTCCAAGGAATTTTTCTGTTATGTAGTTATATAGAATCCCTCTAACCCTCATTATAAATATGTAGATATTTAGAGGTTTGAGAAGAATGGTTCCTCTTGGCTAGTCCATCAGGGTATGTGCAGATCTATGCTTAGTCTTCATTGTGGGACAGGTAGAGTTCTAGGTAATGTGCGAGCTCTACCACTTCTCTGCTTGGCAGTTTTCTCCCAATAGACCACATCTGTACCACGTGGTGTTTTGCCTGAATGACTTCAACATTTTCTTTCATGGAGTCTTAAAACCTATGAACTGAATCACATGATTCAACTTTGTTACATAGCTATGAACATGATTCACTTATTTGCTCACTCAGGATCATAAGATATTTGGGAAAGTAAAAACATGTTGAAAAAGAATCTTCCATTAATTAATGTCTTTTGTCATTTTTATGCCTTTTTATAGGTTTCTGATTTTCCTTATTGCCAACAATCTACTGATGCTTTCATATTCCCAAAATATCAAGTTGTCTTCCCACGTAGTGATTAGTCCATGCATTTGTTAATTGCTCATTTATTAAATGTTTTCTACTTAGGGTCTTTAAGAAAAATCACTGCCTTTTAACAACCAGGGAAAAAAAAGATAAGTAATCACAACCTTTTATGGGATAAAGGAAGTAATAGTTATTTCTAGAGATGTTTATTAAAAATATAATGTTATTTCAATAATGTAGAATACAAATGGGCACTATTTTAAAAATAAAACAATTTTTAGTGCACAACATCTGTTATTTATGGTTCTAGCATAGGGCAGCATTCTATGTTGTAATATCATATGGCTTAGAAACTTTGTAGAGGGTACTTAGGTATATTTTTCTATTCCATGATTGGTTGTAGTTATAAAGTTGCTAGAAAAATAGAGGAGTTTAAAGAAAATTCAATAAAGTTTGTGGAATGAATTTTCACAAAAAATTACAGAATTAACTTTAAAATTACATATGTACAGCAAACATTTGAACAATACACAGTAGAATGAAAGATATTCATTTCCCACTGGTCACAGTGGAATGAATCATAATCTAGATTTTAAAGAGAATGCACTAGAAAGCAAGCAGTTACAAATAATTTAAAAAACACATGAAGAAGTACAGTGCATGGGGGTAACACAGTGTAAGAAGATAGTCTATTGCCAGTGGAAAAGAAATAAATGCACCGTGGACTAAGGTTACTAGCTGTGGGATTATGAGTAGATTATTTATCCTCTTCAAAACACAATTTTCTTATTGGCAAAATGAAAATAAGAAACCTTTCATAAATTTTTCAAGTGCAGAAGACAGAAATAAATATGGTGTCTTCAATCAGCTTAGATATAGACACTTCTCCAGAAATGCACATCCCCCTAGTCATGCATCTTGGAGCACAGATGGAGCCTTTGTACTACAGTAATTTTAAAAGATGCTTCTTACTCAAGGCAGAGGCAGCTCTGGCTCATGAAGCAAATGATGTTTAGAAGAGTTTGGAATTGATTTCAATCCCCACTTGCCTTCTTGGCTATTTGTCTCTATGAAGTGAATGACCTGAATACGTGTTCAGGACTCAACCCTCCTAGTTAGTGTGTGTTCTGTTAATACTAATAGAAAAGAAAGAGGCAAATTAATAGCTATTAGATTTCTAGCTTTATTGATCATAGACTGAAAGGAGTAAACCTTTAGAAAGACTATCTGAAATTGATGGCCTTTATGTTTCAATGTTGAGAAAGACTAAAAATAACTTTTTTTTTTTGAGACATAATTTCATTTTGTTGCCCTTGGTAAAAATAACTTTTATAATTAAACTTATCTCATTTGGATTGGAATATTGCTTCACACACAGACACACACACACACTTCAAAAAAATTTTATTTGGAAAACTAGCTCTATAAGAGATAAATGAATTTTAGGTAAGTGGTGTTGGTATTAAGTCTAGAAAGTATGGGAATGCTATGATGAATGTAGTTAAAATTTTACAAAATATGGACAAAATATTTTCTCTGTGTTGGTCACTTCTTTGTAAAATTTTGTAAAGAATGTTTTGTGAAGAAAGGTACATTTAGCTACAATTTTCCACTTTCCCTAGGTATGGCAACTGGTGGGACACTCTGTACATATAGACACAGATAGAAATATAGATTTGGCTCAGCGCCTGTGGCTCAATGGGCTAAGGCGCCAGCCACGTACACTTGAGCTGGCAGGTTCGAATCCAACCCAGGCCACCAAACAACAATGATGGCTGCATCCAAAAAATGGCCGGGAATTGTGGCGGGCGCCTGTGGTCCTAGCTACTTGGGAGGCAGAGGCAAGAGACTCACTTGAGCCCAGGAATTGGAGGTTGCTGTGAGCTGTGATGCCACAGCACTCTATCCAGGGTGAGAGCTTGAGGCTCTGTCTCAAAAAAAAAAAAAAAAAAAGAATTGAATAGATCTACAGATTCAAAATCATCACTATTAAAATCCCATTTGATTTTTTGGGAAAAAAAAGAAAGAAATATAGATTTTTGAAAGGAGCTGAAAGCAATGACACTCAAGCATCAATGAACTCATTTAAAGCCCAAATCTTAAATTTTGTTTATTTTTTAATAAATTAATTTTTTTTTGAGACAGTCTCTGTCACCCCGGGTTGAGTGCTGTGGTATCATTATTATTGGACGAAGAGGGGCCACCTGTCATTGTCAGTTAATATGTAGAAAAGGGGATATGTGCACCAAATTTTATTTGTCAGAAGGCCAAGATTCTTGTAGTTCTGAAATTACAGTTTTATACTTTTGAGTTCAAAGTGAACAGCGTGTTAACTTTTATTTTAAACAATAATTGGCAGAACCCATGACCCATAGTAAACAATAATAGGTATAACCCATGACCTAAAACATCATTTTAATTTAAAAGTTAATCTTATAAATCAATCTACCTAAACTAAAGATAGGCATCTTTAGGGTGAGAGCTAAATTTATAAAACAGTAAAATGGCAGACAGGGGGTGAAGGTCAGGCAGGACCTAAACTGACTAGACCAGCTGTGTCATCTCTGCCCTGGCCTGACAGACTTCATCTAATTCTCACTACATGTGCTTTCAGGAACACTCACTCAAGTCTAAGTGCCTAAAATGGCCCAGTCCAACAGAATAACAATTCTGAAGCAATGCCACATCTAAAGAGAACTACTGAAGATTAGATTTAGATAATAAAGGAGGCAGAGTTATGTAAGGGTCAGGGGACACTTGCCCTTCTAGGAATTCACTGAGAAATCAACACACAATTAAGGGGGATTAATAAGAGAAAGGTTTATTTACCATGTGCCTGGGAAGATTACCCAATATCCCAGTGGGATCCAGATATTTTTATACCTGCCTTTTGTTGATGTAGGGATCATGATGAAATTTGCCCCTTTCCCCCTGAAAGTTCAACAATTAAGGAAGATTAATAAGAGAAATGTTTAGGCCTTGCTGACATCATCACGCATGCTGGAAGTACCCTCCTGGGATAGCTGCGTGAACTGCTGACTATGTTTACGAGTCTCGTGGCAGCCTGGAGTCGCGGCGTATAGAAGAGATGAAATGTGGTCAGAGGGATGATATGACCATGAAAGACTTTCAAGAGAATGAATACCTCCTCGAAATCACTCCAGTGATGGCTACCATACAATAGTTAATATTGTGCCAAAGAAATCACCACTGCCAGACAGACCTGGTGAAGGAAGCTACTACCATAGATATTACAATCATGTTAATTACCAAGACTATGAAGAGGGCCACAGTTTTTTTCATGATCAAAAAAGTGGTCAACCTAACAGGGGAGATGAATCTGGTTACAGATGGGCAAGAGATGACTGACAGCCTGAATACAGGGACATGAGAGACGGCTTTAGAGGAAGAGGTTTCTACTCTTTCCAGTATAGGAGAGACTGGTCTCATAAAAGGGATAATTGGTTCTTCAGAGAATCACCTGTAGGCCTAAAGGATTCTCCGCACAGCTGGTCTGGCTCCAGTGTCAGCAGTAGAAACTACTCTCCAGAAAGACGTAAACCATACTCCATCAGTCTTAACATAGAAAAGTCCATGCGCGTTCACGTCTCCTACAAACAGCAGCATGAAAGAAAGCCAGAAACAGATAAGGAGAGGCCTATACAATATTGGAAAACATCAAGAGATACTTCACCCTTCAGCATTTTCATCATTAAAGGTGTTAGACAAACCTAGTAGGCTGACTGAAAAAGAACTTACTGAGGCTGCAAGGAAGTGGCCTGCTAAAAAGCTAGAGAAGTCAGATGAGAGTAACTTGCCTGAAATTTCTGTGTATGACGTGGGATCCATAGCACCATTGTTCATTGACCAGCTAGAAGAACCTGAGGCAAATGCAGCAGATGGCATAGAGTTATTTGAAGATAGTCAACTAGCCAGGGGCTCTAAAGCAATAGCGTTAAAACCCAAAGAGATCTAAAAATAGAATTGCCATTCAATCCCATAATTCCTCTACTAGGCATATATCCAGAAGACCAAAAATCACATTATAACAAAGATATCTGTATCAGAATGTTTATTGCAGCCCAATTCATAATTGCTAAGTCATGGAAAAAGACCAAGTGCCCATTGACCTACGAATGGATTAATAAATTGTGGTATATATACACCATGGAATATTATGCAGCCTTAAAGAAAGATGGAGACTTTACCTCTTTCATGTTTACATGGATGGAGCTGGAAAATATTCTTAGCAAAGTATCTCAAGAATGGAAGAAAAAGTATCCGATGTACTCAGCCCTACTATGAAACTAATTTATACCTTTCATATGAAGGCTAAAACCCAATTATAGCACAAGAATATGGGGAAAGGGGCAAGGGAGGGGAGGGGTGGAGGGAGAGTAATTGGTGGGTCCACACCTATGGTGCATCTAAGAAGGATGCAGGTGAAACTTACTAAATGTAGAATATAAATGTCTGAACACAATAACTAAGAAAATGCCAGGAAAGCTATGTTAACCAGTTCAATGAAAATATTTCAAATTGTATATAAAACCAGCACATTGTACCCCATGATTGCATTAATGTACACAGCTATGATTTAATAAAAATAAAAATAAAAAAACCAGGGCAGCGCCTGTGGCTCAAAGGGGTAGGATGCTAGCCCCATGTACCAGAGGTGGCGGGTTCAAACCCAGCCCCAGCCAAAAACTGCA
>CAUYRH010174065.1:0-13468 GCA_963574655.1 Perodicticus potto
TTTTTTTTGAGACAGCCTCAAGCTGTCACCCTGGATAAAGTGCTGTGGCATCACAGCTCACAGCAACCTCCAATTCCTGGGCTCAAGCGAGTCTCTTGCCTCCACCTCCCAAGTAGCTGGGACTACAGGCGCCCACCACAATGCCTGGCCATTTTTTGGTTGCAGCCATCATTGTTGTTTGGCGGGCCCAGGCTGGATTCGAACCCGTCAGCTCAGGTGTACGTGGCTGGTGCCTTAGCCCGTTGAGCCACAGGCACCGAGCCTTCTTTTAATTTTTAATTACACATACTACTTATACATATTTCACAGATACAGGAGATATTTTAATAAATGCATACAATGTGTAATTATCAAATCACAGTAATTGAGTGTATGGAAAAATGCTCAGCATCACTAATCATCTGTTACATATTTTATTTCTGGCATTTCTATTTGAGTGTTTCTTATAATTTCAGTCTCTTTACTAACATTCCCACTTCTGTTCATGCCTATTATCTACCTTTTCCACTAGACTTTTAACATCCTAACCATAGTTCTTTCAAATTCTTTGTCTGATATTCCCAGTATCTGAATCCTCTCTCAGTCTGATTCTGTATTTTGTGTCTTGACAATGTCTTCTTTTTCCTTGCTTAATTGTGTCACATAGTTTTATTTGTTGGTTGGTTTTTCGTGACAAGGTCTTGCTCTGTCGTTCAGACTGGAGTGCAGTGGCCTAATAACAGATCACTGCAGCTCACCTCCAATTCCCAGACTCAAGTAATCTTCTTGACTCAGCCTCCCAAGTAGCTGGAACTGTAAGTACACACCACCATGGCTGGCTATTTTCTTTTTCTTTTTTTTTTTAGATACAGGTTCTTGCTCTATTGCCCAGGCTGGTCTCAAACTCCTGGACTCAAGAGATCCTCACACCTCTGCCTCCCTAAGTGCTGGGATTATAGACATGAGCCACTGTGCCTGGCTGTGTCCTGTGGTTTTTGATCAAGTCCCATCTGTTGATGTAGAATAGTAGTGATTAAGATAAATAATATTAATGCCTGTAGTAGACAGGCCTCTTCCACTATTAGGTAGGTATATTAGAGTAGAACATTGGTAAGTCTAGTTAGGAGTTTAATTGGATTTAGGTTTTTTGTTGTCATGGTAAGTATATTAAATAACTCTGTTGCAATGGAAGGAGTCAAGATGGCCGACTAGAAGCTGCTTTCACCAGAGGCTCCTGTCCAGAGGGAGAGATACTGGACTGAAGTGGACTCAGTGAAGCCAAATGTGGGGTGCTGAACACAGAAAGAAGAAAGAGAGGTGCACGTCATCTCTGCTAATCCAAGCTGCAAGTCCAAGAAAGGATGAAAGACAACAAAGACCAGGTATAGAGGCCATTGCCAAGAGGACAGGAGACCGCCTCCCCCAAGCATGAGGTCTACAGAGAACTTCCTGCAAGGGAGCTGGGAACCAGGGACCTCTCCCATTGCCCCATACCCCATGGGAGAGAGCTGCTAAACCCTGGTGTCCTCCTCCAGGGACATCCCACCTCTGAGTCTAGGTGTCATCCTGCCTGCCACAAAAGTGAATAAATATTTTCCCTGAAATTCTGAACATGCGACTCACCCTTCCCCGCTATCGTGGTTGCCTATGTTGTGTTTTCCTTTTAATTTTTTTTTTTTAAACTGTCTCACTTTTTTGCCCTCGGTAGAGTGCTGTGGCATGATAACTCACAGCAACCTCAAATTCTTGGGCTCAAGTGATTCTCTTGCCTCAGCCTCCCAAGTAACTGGGACTACAGGCATCGGCCACAATGCCCAACACTCTGCTCTCTTCAGGGGCCAGAGTGTTTGGTGAATTTGCTGAGAAGCCCAGGCATTATGTGGGCCACCAAACAGCAGGATGGGAACAGTGGTGCACAGATAGTGGTGTGCAGGAGATAGTCGTATGATCTGAAACTGGCAGTCAGGGCGGTAGTGGAGCTGCAGTTCGAGGTTGGCAGGCAAACTCTCCTGACTCCCTTTCCCACTGGAGGGGACCCCTTCTCCAGCCCCTTGGAAATTCACAGACAGATTTACCTGTGGATTTCTGCTTTCTGGCCACTTGGCAATCCTTTGAACTCTTTTGGGTGAACAGTGCGTGTGCTGCCTAGGGAAATCTGATTGGAACTTTCAGCCTGGGCTGTCCACTGTTGACCCTCCGAGGCTGAGGGTTGGTGGTGTTGCAGTAGAACGGGGCAGATTTCCCTCCTCCAGCTATTGTCAGTGGGGTCGGGGTGCCACAGGTGTTTGTATCTTTCCCCAGCTGAGATTCCAGAATAGTACTGTGACTCCTTAGTTTTGAGTAGAGGCAGGCTGACATCAAGACAGAGCCAGCTTGCATTATCTCACCAGACCGGCCCTGAGAGTCTCTGGCTGCAGCTCTGAAAGGGATGTTTGCAAGGCTGTAGGGGAAAAGGCACAGTCACAAGCCCCAGCTCATTGGAGAAGGGCTGGTTAGCTCCAGTGCCTGGGGCCTCCTAATCCAGTCTCACTCACAGAAAGCAGAAAGAGAGGTTTTTTTGTTTTTGTTTTTGAATTTTTTTGGCCAGGGCCAGGTTTGAACCCACCACCTCCGATATTTGGGGCCGGCGCCCTACTCCTTGAGCCACAGGCGCTCCCCCACTCTGCCAGTTTAGTTTTTGTCAAATAGCTGAAAATACTCATGGGAAGGAAACAGTAGAAGAACTCTAGCAACATAAAAAATCAGAGCAGATCAACTCCCCCAAGGGAATACAAAGTAGATACAACAGAAAATACCATCCATAGAGAAATGTCAGAAATAGAATTCAGACTATGGATGGCAAATAAGATGAATGGAATGGAGGAAACGATGGAAATAGACATCTGAAAAGTAGTTCAAAAGTTGTCTCAAGAAATTAATGAATTCAAAAACAAAGTCACTAAGTGGATAATAATGAGGGAAGATATAATAGTGCTTAAGGAGTTGAAAAAGCCATTTGAGGAGTTTGGAAATCTGGTAGAGACCCTCAGTGATAGAGTTGAACAGGGAGAAGAAAGAATCTCAGAAATTGAAGACAAGGCTTTTGAACTATCCCAAGCATTCAAAGAGGCAGAAAAATGGAGAATAAGAAGAGAATATTCCCTGAGAGAATTATGGGATCATTCCAAAAGATTGAACATTCAAATTATAGGGATTTCTGAAGGAGAATAGGACGATCCTAAAGGCACAGATGCTCTACTCCAAGACATTATGGTGGAGAATTTCCCAAGCATTGCAAGAGATAATAGAAATTCAGGTAATAGATAGTTTCAGAACCCCAGCACAACTCAAAACAAAGTGTCTCCTACATACATTGTAATTAACTTTGACAAAGTTAATATAAAGAAGAAAATCCTGCAAGCAGCCAGGCCTAAGAAAAGTATTGCCTGCTCGGCACCTGTAGCTCAGCAGCCCTAGCTACATACACTGGAGCTCCCGGGTACGAATCCACACCTGCCAAATAACAATGACAACTACAACCAAAAAATAGCTGGGTGTTGTGGTGGGTGCCTGTAGTCCCAGCTACTTGGGAGGTGGAGGCAAGAGAATCACTTAAGCCCAAGAGTTTGAGGTTGCTGTGAGCAGAGATGCCATGGCACTCTACCAAGGGCAACATAGTGAGATTCTGTCTCAAAAACAAACAAACAAAAAAAGTATTACCTACAAAGGGAAAAATATCAGGATGACCATAAATATTTCAGCTGAATCTTTTCAAGCTAAAAGAGGATGTTCATCAATGTTTAACCTTCTAAAACAAAACAACTTTCAGCGCAGGATACTGTATCTGGCTAAACTGAGTTTCTTTTGTGATAGATAATGTGATAGATAAATTAAATACTTTACTCACATCCGTATGTTAAGGAAATTTGCCATAACTAGACCAGGTCTGCAGGAAGTACTCAGACCCATTCTTCATAATGACCAGCATGATGGTCCACCACCACAGTAAACCCACCCCAAATTTAAAGAACAAATCCTAACTTCCACAATGATCAAAGGAATAACAATATGCACTGGACCTCTGAAAAACAAGATGACCAAAATGCCACCATACTTATCAATTCTCTCAATTAATGTGAATGGCTTAAATTCTCCTCTAAAGAGGCACAGGTTGGCTGATTGGATAAAAAAACTTAGGCCAGGTACCTATTTTCTCCAAGAGACACACCTTACCTCATGGGATAAAACAAGCCTCAGGGTGAAGGGATGGAAAATACTAATCCAGGCAAACAGAAATCAGAAAAAATTAGGCGTTCCAATCTTATTTGCATATATAATTGGATTTAAAGCCACAAAAATAGGAAAAGACGAGGATGGACACCAAGTATTTGTCAAGGGAAACACATAACATGAAGAGATTTCAATAACTAACATTTACGCCCCCTACCTGAATGCTCCTCAATTTATAAAACAAACCCTAACGGATCTGAACAATATGATATCTTCCTGCACTATAATAGTTGGAGATTTTAACATCCCTTTGACAGTTCTGGATGGATCCTCCAAGAAAAAACCTGAGCAAAGACATAATGGACTTAAACTTAACCCTAGAACAAATGGACTTAACAGCCATTTACAGAACATTCATCCTAACAAAACTGAGTTCACATTTTTCTCATCAGCCCACAGATCATCCTCCAAAATTGATCATATCTTAGGACATAAGGTCTAACCTCAACAAATTTATTTATTTATTTATTTGTTTATTTATTTAGTTGAGATAGAGTTTCACTATGTCACCCTTAGTAAAGTGCCATGGTGTCACAGCTCACAGCAACCTCCAACTCTTGGGCTTACGCAGTTCTCTCACCTCAGCCTCCCAAGTAGCTGGGACCACAGGTACCCACCATAATACCTGGCTATTTTTTGTTTCAGTTGTCATTGTCATTTTTAGCTGGCCTGGGCTGGGTTCAAACCCACCACCTTCGTTGTATGTGGCTGGCACTGTAACTACCATGCTACAGACACCAAGCCAACAACTTTAAAAGAATAGAAATTATTCCTTGTATCTTCTTGGACCATCACAGAAAAAAAGTTGAACTGAACAGCAGTGGAAATCTTCATTCTCAAATAAAGTCATGGAAACCAAATAACCTTATGCTAAATGATAGCTGAGCCAAAGATGAGATTAAGAAGGAAGTCTTCAGATTTCTGAAACAAAATGATAATGAAGCCACTAGTTATCAAAACTTGTGGGATCCTTGGTGCCTATAGCTCAGCAACTAGGGTGCCAGCCACATACACCAGAGCTGCTGGGTTTGAATCCAGCCCAGGCCTACAAAAAATAGCCAGGCATTGTGGCAGGCAACTGTAGTCCTAGCTACTTGGGAGGCTGAGAAAAGAGAATTGCTTAAAACCAAGAGTTTGAGGTTGCTGTGAGCTGTGATGCCATGGCATTCTACCATGGGCAACATAGTGAGACTCTGTCTCAAAAAAAAAAGAAAAAAATACTTATGAGATATTGCAAAGGCAGTCATAAGAGGGAAATTTATAGCATTAGAAGCCTCGCTCAAAAAAACAGAAAGAGAGCAAGTCAACAACCTAATGGGCCATCTCAAGCAACTGGAAATGGAAGAACAATCCAACCCCAAACCCAGCAGAAGAAAAGAAATAACCAAAATTAGAGCAGAATTAAATGAAATTGAAAATAAAAGAATCATTTGGAACATTAACAAAACAAAAAGTTGGTTCTTTGAAAAGACTAATAAAACTAATAAACCTGGCTCAGCACCTGTTGCACAGTGGTTATGGCGCCAGCCACATACACTGAGGGTAGCGGATTCGAGCATGGCCCAGGGCCAGCTGAACAACAATAATAACGGCAACAAAAAATAGCCAGGCATTGTGGCAGGTGCTTGTAGTCCCAGCTATTTGGGAGGCTGAAGCAAGAGAATCACTTAAGCCCTAGAATTTGAGGTTGCTGTGAGCTGTGACACTATAGCACTCTATTGAAGGTGACATAGTGAGACTCTGTCTCAAAAAAAAAAAAAAAAAATTGATAAACCTTTCACTAGACTAACCAGAAACAGAAAAGTAAGCTCTCTAATAACTTTAATCAGAAATGATAAAGGGGAAATAACAACAGATACCACAAAAATACAAAAAATCCTCAACCATTACTACAAAAAACTCTTCTCAGAAATATGAAAATATAGAGGAAATGGACCAATACCTGGAAGCATGCCACTTTCCCAAACTCAACCAAAAAGAATTAGAAATTTTGAAAAGACATGTTTCAAGCACTGAAATAGCATCAACTATACAAAACTTCCCAAAAAAGAAAGGCTCTGGACCAGATGGCTTCACATCAGAATTCTACTAAACCTTCAAAGAGGAACTAGTACCTACATTATATACCCTTTTCCAAAACAGAAAAGGAAGGAATCCTCCTCAACAAATTCTATGAAGCAAATATCACCTTGATTCCCAAACCAGGAAAGGACCCAACAAAGAAAGAAATCTAAAGATCAATATCATTAATGAATATTGATGCAAAAATATTCAATAAGATCTCAGCAAACAAAATATAAAGACATACTAAAAGAGTTATACACCATCATCAAGTTGGTTTTATCCCCAGATTACAAGGCTGGTTCACCATACCATAAATCCATAAATATAATTCAACATATAAATGAAATCAAAAACAAAGACCATATGATTCTCTCAGTTGATGCAGAAAAGCCTTTTGATAATATCCAGCATCCTTTCGTGATAAGAACACTTAAGAAAATAGGCTTTGGTGGGACATTTCTTAAACCGATAGAGGCAATCTACAGCGAACCCACAGCCAATATCACAATGGAGTAAAACTGACAGCATTTCAACAATCACAATTACAAACAAAAAATAGCCAGGCATTGTGGTGGGCACCTGTAGTCCCAGCTACGTGGGAGGCTGAGGCAAGACAATCACTTAAGCCCAAGAGTTTGAGGTTGCTGTGAGCTGTGACACCATAGTACTCTACCAAGGGCAACATAGTGAGACTCTGTCTCAAAAAAATAAAATAAAATAAAAAGTTTCTGCACAGCTAAGGGTACCACAAACAAACCAAACAAACAGCCTTCAGAATAAAGAAGATTCTGACATGTTACAAAACTGACAAACGGCCAATAACTACAATCTACAGAGAACTCAAATTAATCAACAAGAAAAGAGCAAACAACCCCATTTCTGTGTGGGCAAGAGACTAGAACAGAAACTCTTCTGACGATTACAGACGAATGGCCAACAAACACAGGAAAAAAATGCTCATTGTCTTTAATCATCAGTGAACTGCAAATCAAAACCACTTTGAGGTATGACCTAACTCCAGTAAGATTAGCCCATTGGAGCCCAAAACTACAGATGTTGGCAGGGATGTAGAGAAAAGGAAACACTTCTGCACTGCTGGTAGGATTGCAAACTAATACAACCTTTATGGAAAGAAGTATGACGAATTCTCAAAGAACTAAAAGTTGACCTTCCATTTGATCTCACAATCTCATTATTAGATATCTACCCAGAAGAACAAAAATCATTTTACCACAAATACATTTGCACTGGAATGTTTATTGCAGCTCAATTCATAGTTGTAAAGTTGTGGAAGCAGGCCAAACACTCATCAACCCTGAATGAAGTAACAAATTGTGGTATGTGTAAACCACAGAATACTATCCAGCCATAAAAAGGATGGAGATTTTTGCATCTTTTCTGTTTACCCAGATAGAGTTAGAATACATTCTTAGTAAAGTATCTCAAGAATGGAAAAAGTATTGGAGGTACTCAATACTATTATGAAACTAATATATAAACACACACTCATAGGAATGATAAAACATAAATGTAGTCTAGCAAGGGGGAGGAATAAGGAAGGAAAGGGGAGGGTAAGTGGTAATTGGTGGGAGGGCATTAGGTGGGATCTCACCTAATGTGCACAGTGCGAGGATATTTAGCACACCCCCCACCCCCGCCAGGAGGAAGGGCTGTCCTAGAACTTGAACTTTACCTTGGAAGTGAGAACAATATAACCTAAAAATGTGTTCCCTCACATTAATTTGAAATAATAAATAAATAAAATAACTCTGGTGCCTCCAGTCTTGGGAAGGGCCTGTGTCCCTGCGTTCTGGTGATGGGGTTTTCTCAATTATTCTGTTCCTTCTTTCAAGGTAGACAAATGGTGTAGGCCTGTAACAGTTTCCTGCCCTTTCCTACAGATAGATGTGTTCATTCATTTACTTTATTGTCTCTTTCTCTAGCTACAATGGGTCTTCACTGTATTCTGGGGAAAGTGAGTTTTGCTGTTCTTATCCCAACAGCTTCAAGCTTTTGTTTTGTAAGGGAAAATAGTCCACTGTGCCTGAAGCCCCTAGCAACATTTTTCTGGTCTTCTGCCCTGCCCACAGTTTTTGTTGTAAACAGCCACTTAAGGTCCATGAAAAGGTCTGCAAGTGGGTGCAAATTCCCTTTTTGTTTTCCTTTAGCAATTCATTAAAACTCCAGTTAAATGTTTACTTTGTTGTATGGTGCCCCATCCTCCTGCTCCATGCTCTGACCCAGGCAAGCCAGTGTCAGCATCCTGATCCTTGGAGCTTCCCATCTATCCTGAGAGTTCAGGATGCTTTTGCCCTGCAATCTTAGCCCTAATGATTTCAAGAAAAGTAGATCATCCAGGTTTTTTGTTGCTGTTGTTGCTGTTGTTGATAATGTGGAAGCGAAGCTGGTCATAGAGGACCTGTCTCCTCCCTCCACTTATTCCCTGGTCATCTCAGGTGAGACGAGTCTAGAGACTGAGCCACATCGTGACCAGAAAAATTAACTGGGTCATAGCATAATTACATGTTTGATTTTTATTTATTTATTTTTTCTTCTTGAGACAAAGTCTCACTCTGTCACGCTGGATGGAGTGCCACAGCATCAATATAGTTTACAAAAACCTCAGTCTGTTGGGCCCAGATGATCCTCTTGCCTCAGTCTCCTGAGTAGCTGAGACTACAGATGTCCACCACAATGCCTGGCTAGTGTTTCTATTTTTGGTAGAGTTCGGGACTCTCTCTTGCTCAGGCTGGTCTTGAACTTGTGAGCTCAGGCAATTTACCTACCTCAGCCTCGCAGAGTGCAGGGATTACGGATGTGAGACACCATACCTGGCCATAATTACATATTACAAACAGGTATGTGAGTCACTGTTGGCCTCATCACTCCCTACTTAATCTTGATCTATACAATTCTACAATACTTTATCTATTACATTAAGATATTGTTTTATGACCAGAAGCAGCCTTGAGGGCAATGCTATTATTAAATGTGTCAATTAAATTTAACATTACAATCCACCACACAATAAAACCATTATCCATCCTTGTTTTTCTTTTTTTTTTTTTTTTTCTTTATTTGTTTATTTTTTGCAAGGTGAATGAATGTATCAATGAACGAACACAGTCCCCTCCAGGGCAAAGTGAATGAATGTATCAATGAATGGACACAGTCCATTCATGGAATTGAGGCCCAGGAAATTCAGATGAAACTGACCTAGTCATAGGAAATGGGGGTTCCACATTTAGTCCCAAGTGCAAAGTGAAGGAGACACCAAGGCACAGGTGTCTCCTCGGCAGTTGTCCGGGCTTTTTGACTATTGGAGCCTCCGGTGGGGATTGGAGGTCCCCCTCCTTGCCTGTCATCCAGCCCACTGGTTCTTCAGCTGGCTGCCGCAGCACCAACACCACCGAGGAGGAGGTGGCGGCGGCAGGTCCGCCAGCTCCGCTGAGCTAGCCAGGGCACCAAATGTCCCACATCAATTCTCCCTCTCCGAGTAGAAACCCTAACTGCTGTTAGGGAAAAGGGGCGAAGACTCGATCTAACTGCTTCCTGCTGAATCGGGCAATGATAGAAGGGGGCTGTTAGGGTTTTTCCGGAGGGAGAGTGATACAGGGGCTCATGGACTGGAACCATCTTTGTTGCATGTGGCTTGATGACATTTCCAATCTCCACTGCTTTTGCCTTCCTCAGGGTGTCCAGAATTCTCACGCTGTCTTCCTGTGTTCCCAAAGGGAAGTTTCTGGGCAGATCCCGCCTGCCAGAGATGCCTGAAGTCCTCTCTCCCCAGTCTCACCGTGCCCAGTTGCAAGGAAGCTATTACTCGGCCGCCATCTTGCTCTGCCCCCTCCTGTTTTTCTTTTTTTGAGACAGAGTCTCACTATGTCACCCTAGGTAGAGTATTGTGGTGTCATAGCTCACAGTAACCTCAAACTCTTGGGCTTAAGTGATTCTCTTGCCTCAGGCTCTCAAGTACCTGGGACTACAGGTGCCCACCACAACACCTGGCTATTTTTTGTTGCAGTTGTCATTGTTGTTCAGCTGGCCCCGGTTGGGTTCAAACCCACCAGCCTGGGTTATGTGGCTGGTGCCGTAAGCAGGAGCCAACCAATCCATCCTTGTTTTTCAAACTCCCATTAAAATCCTGGTGACATATTCAGCCTTCCACATCCTATTTACTTATTTAGTCATTTATTTTATCTTTTTTTTTTTGAGACAGAGTTTCACTTTGTCACCCTTGGTAGAGTGCTGTGCCGTCATAGCTCACAGCAACCTCAAACTCTTGGGTTCAAGCAATTGTCTTGACTCAGCCTCCCAAGTAGCTAGACTACAGGAGCTGCCATAACACCTGACTATTTTGAGAGATAAGGTCTCACTCTGGCTCAGGCTGGTCTCGAACCTGCCTCCGCCTCCCAGAGTGCTAGGATTACAGGCGTGAGCCACCATGCCCAGCCCTACACATTCTTATTATTTAGTGACTTCTAAATGCCACATACTATACATTGTATAGCACCTGTAGTCTTTCTAAACACTTTTCAGTGTTTATTCAGCATTTGTTGGCTTTTGGTTTAGGAGAGGCAGAAGAATAGTCAAAAGAATTCTAGATAGGTATCAGAAGACTCGGTCTGCAATTATAACTTGCCTAAAACTCTATGTTATCTTGAGGGAGCCAGTAAACCTTTGCTGTCTTCTCTTTTCTTACAGGACAAGCCTGGGGAGTTGACCTCTTACTCTGAAATTGCCACTCCACAGTTCAGTGAATGAAACAGTAAATTCTTTGGTTTGTAAGCAGTCACTTAAAGACTATTCCAAAATCTCCACAAGAGGGCAGCTCCTCCACACTTTAATGGCTGAAGAGAAATTAAGCACCTTTGAGATTACTGGGGATCCCAAAGTTGCCATATATAGGGAAATTAACAAATCCATTTTATATTTTGTATTATATTATATGATGTTACGTTATTTTAAAAATATTTTTATATTTATATATTGACACAGATATTTTGTGAAATTTTGTAATGAATATTTTGTAAATGTACATTTAGTGACAATTTCTCATTTTCTCTATGTATGTATGTATGGTGACCTTTGGAAACCATCTTTTTATATAATATTTTATTTTTATTTTTTTAATTATACATTAAGACATTAATATATTCCCACTTACAAAAATTCCACCATTGCAGTTCAATTTCAATTTTCTTTTGATTAGTACACTGAATCCTAATCCCCTCCTTCATTGTCCAGTTAGTGGGTACTTTATTTTTTCTTTTTCTCCTATTATTAGATTAGTGAGTTTTATTTATTTATTGAGACTGTGTTTGTCACTCTAGAGTACAGTGGCATTATCATCGCTTACTGCAACCTCAAGATCCTGGCCTCAAGTGACCCTCCCACTTTAGCCACCCCAGTAGCTGGGACTGTAGGCATTTGACACTATGCCTGGTTAATTTTTCTTTCCTTTTTTTTTTTTTTTTTTTTTTGGTGTACGGATGCAATCATACTGTTGCTCAGGCTGCTCTAGAACTCCTGGCCTCAGGCAATCTCCCACCTTTTCCACTCAAAGTGCTAGTATTATAGGCATGAGCCACCGCACCCCACTTATATTTTATTTTATATAAGTTTTGTTTTCCTGAGATTTTGGTTTTGTTTTGTTTTTTTGAGGCTGAGTCTCACTCTGTCACCCTCAGCAGAGTGCCATGGCATCATAGCTCACAGCAACCTCAGTCTTTTGGGTTCAAGTTGCAACGCCCAGCTAGTTTTTCTATTTTCAGCAGAGACACGGTCTTGCTCTTGCTCTTGCTCAGGCTGATCTCGAACTCCTGAACTCAAGCAATCCTCCCACCTTGATCTCCCAGAGTACTAGGATTATAGGCATGAGTCAGCTCCCAGCCCTTTCCTGGAACTTTTTATAAACCTACTTCTGCCACTAATTTTTTTATCCAGACATAATTTGAACATCTTTTTCTGTTTATATATGTAGGTTATGTACTATCTTTAAAATGCATGTCATAACTTGTTTCTTTTTTTTTTTTGAGACAGAGCCTCAAGCGGTCGCCCTGGATAGAGTGCCGTGGCATCACAGCTCACAGCAACCTCCAATTCCTGGGCTCAAGTGAGTCTCCCACCTCCGCCTCCCAAGTAGCTGGGACTACAGGCACCCGCCACAATGCCCCGCCATTTTTTTTGGTTGCAGCCACCATTGTTGTTTGGCGGCCCAGGTTGGATTCAAACTCGCCAGCTTAGGTGTACGTGGCTGGCGCCTTAGCCCGTTGAGCCACAGGCACCGAGCCCATAACTTGTTTCTTAATGACATTTCTATTTTTTTCAGAATTCAAACAATGCTGTATTGAATATTTCAGTACTTCACTGTGAAAAAAGTGAAGAGCCTCACAAGATTTCATAGTAATTAAGATTTTAAGGCTAATTTATTAACTCAAAATATAATTTTTTTTTTTTTTGCAGTTTTTGGCAGGGGCTGGGTTTGAACCCGCCACCTCCGGTATATGGGTCCAGCGCCCTACTGCTTTGAACCACAGGTGCCACCCTCAAAGTAGAATTTTTTATTTATTTATTTATTTTTTGTAGAGACAGAGTCTCACTTTATCACCCTCGGTAGAGTGCCGTGGCATCACACAGCTCACAGCAACCTCCAACTCCTGGGCTTAGGCGATTCTCTTGCCTCAGCCTCCCGAGTAGCTGGTACTACAGGAGCCCACCACAATGCCTGGCTATTTTTCTGTTTTTGCATTTTGGCCGAGGCCGGGTTTGAACCTGCCACCCTCAGTATATGGGGCCGGTGCCCCACTCGATGAGCCATAGATGCCACCCTCAAAGTAGAATTTTTAAAATAATTTTATTAGCCATAAAAATTATATGAAGTCTGGCTCGGCGCTTGTGGCTCAACTGGCTAAGGCACCAGCCACGTACACCTGAGCTGGCGGGTTCAAATCCAGCCCCGGCCCGCCAAACAACAATGACAGCTGCAACCAAAAAATGGCCTGGCGTTGTGGCGGGCGCCTGTAGTCCCAGCTACTTGGGAGGCAGAGGCAGGAGACTCATTTGAGCCCAGGAATTGGAGGTTGCTGTGAGCTGTGATGCCACAGCACTCTATTCAGGGTGACAGCTTGAGGCTCTGACTCAAAAAAAAAAAAAA
>CAUYRH010174068.1:0-16227 GCA_963574655.1 Perodicticus potto
TATTTTTTTTATTTTTTAGTCATAATTAATCACTGGAATTAAACTAACTCTATTGGAAATAAAATATTTTTTTTTTTTTTTTTGTAGAGACAGAGTCTCACTTTATCGCCCTCGGTAGAGTGCTGTGGCGTCACACAGTTCACAGAAACCTCCAACTCCTGGGCTTAGGTGATTCTCCTGCCTCAGCCTCCCGAGTACCTGGGACCACAGGCGCCCACCACAGTGCCTGGCTATTTTTTTGTTGCAGTTCAGCCGGAGCCAGGTTTGAACCTGCCACCCTTGGTATATGGGGCCAGTGCCCTACCCACTGAGCCAGAGGCGCCGCCCTGGAAATAAAATATGTATTGAATAGAAATTATTGATGACCTCTGTCTTAGGGGAAGATTAAAGAATTTCTCCCTATGGCTTCCGCCACTAGAAATTTGGCCCCATTTCCAGACACCTTCACATAGCCTCTCCCTCCAAGCGATTCTTTGTAAATCTCAGGAAAAGACTCTCATTGGCCTTTTGGGGTCAACACTTACCTCTGGTACCAATCATTGTTACCAGTGGAGGGAGTTCTTAGTGGAAGAAGGAGAGTAGGAAAGATCTCTGGACAGATTTATTTTTTAAAAAAAAACCACTAGTTTCTATTTCTCTGTCGTTGGATTTCTTTGCTGATGGTGATGACAATGACAATGATGATGATGGCAGCAATGATGATAATGATAGCTGTCACTTATGGCTCATATTCCAAACACTGGTGTCAGCATGTTTCACACGTGATCCTAGTTAGACATCGCAATGATCCCACGATGTAGGTACCATTGACAGATGACAAAATAAGGCTTAGAGAAGCTAAAAGACATCCTGTGGCACTTGTGTTAAGAAAATAGGAAGGAAGGAAGGAAAGAAGGAAGGGAGGAAGGGAGGGAGGGAGGGAGGGAGGGAGGGAGGGAGGAAGGAAGGAAGGAAGGAAGGAAGGAAGGAAGGAAGGAAGGAAGGAAAAGAGAAGTTAAAAGACATACCCAAAGTCCCACAGCTAGGAAGCAGAACAGTTTGACAATTGCTGCTTTAAAGCTTGCATTAGTTATCTATTGCCCTATAGCAAATTATCTCAAAACTTAGCAGCTTCAGACAATAAATTTTATTATTTTGTAGTTTCTGTGGGTCAAGAATTCAGGATGGCTTGGCTGGATGCCTCTGCATTGAGGTCCTCAGCATCTATAACCAAGCTGTGGACTAGGGCTACAGTCTGATCCAAAGGCTCAATTGGACAACGATTTATTTTCAAGTTCATTCGTGGGGTTGCTGGCGATACTCAGTTGCACGTGAGCTGGTGTACTGAGGACCTCAGTTTCTCACTGACTGTTGACCAGAGGCAGCCTTCCTTAATTCCTTGCCAAAGGGGCTTCTCCACGGAGCAGCTCACGACACGGCAGCTGGATGAATCAGGGCAGCAAGCTAAGAGGGAGAGTGTGCAACATAGAATTCACCATCTTATTTTAACCTACTCTGCAAGGTGACATCTGTTGCCTTATTCTATTGTAGTGGTTCTCAACCTTCCTAATTGCCACCTTGTTACAAATGGAAAAAAGGGTTCCTGACCCACAGGTTGAGAACCGCTGTTCTATTGGCTAAAAGTAAGTCACTGGACTGATAACGCTTACGGGAAGGGACGGCCACAAGGAGGTGGGGATACTTAGGGCTACCACGGAGGCTGCCTACTGCAATACTTTCCTTTATGGATAAACATACCACGTTCATGTGCAAACAGTTTAGCATTGTGCAGAGGCCTTCTCCTTCAACTCTCCACTTTCATCTGCTGCCTTTGTTTTGCCCAAATCCTCGTGGGATCACCTGACATGTTTATTTCCGAGTCTAGCCACACTCCTCCTTAGATATGTTTACCCTCCTCCCTTCTCTTCCACTCCCGAAACATTGGAGCCTGAGAAGCATCACGTACTGTGAGAGCTTGGGAGCGCCTCACCCTTTTGTTTTGCATCTGAGAGCACCGAGGCACAGCAGAGGGAAGGGAGATCCCACGGGAAGCCAGAGGCAGGGCTGAGACCTTGAACTTCTTCCCCTGGCACAACCCAACTTGCCAAGCAGGATCCTTGCTGGGAAATCAATCCAAACCAGGCCCTGGAACTCTAGGGAGATTGCCAACATTTCATCAACATACAAATGAGGGAAAGACTTAGGGAGCTCTCTCCTTGTCCCCATTCCTTTCTTCACAGGGGGCTGACTTCATTCCCTCCTGGGAGCAGAGAGAACTCACTTGCGATCTGAGCAGTGAACGAGCCTTTTTGTATGAAAATCTAAGGCGCTCTCACGCTGCGCCTGATGTGGTTTCAAGGTACACAATGCCCTCTAGTCCTGAGTCAGGGTAGTTCCAAGAAGGAAAGATTCTGAAAACAATGGGAGATCCTGAAATGCACAGAATCCAATGCGGGAAGTAATTATTCACAACAAAGCTCCTCAACATGGGACTCCAAGGGTTCCAGAGGCTCCCAAAACTCCGTGTAAATTACTGCATGATGTAAGATTTTCCAAAGAAAATCTCTATACCTTTCATCATGTTTTAGAAGAGAAACCATAGCTCTGTCACTTTAAGGTTTCAGAATATCTGGAACACCTTCTCTGGCTTCAAAAAATGCCCAAAACGACAATCACAAAAAGCACTTTTTTAGATATAAACCCCAAGTACTTTGAGAGTTTAATAACATACATCTTCCCTGTTTAACCCAACTTTCAAAGTATGTCATTCCTTGTGATTTGGGAGCTGGTATTTGTATTTCAGGGTTCAATTTAATTTAATTGTTGTTCACTAAATACCTGTCCCATTCTAAGTACTGGAGATTCAGAAATGAACCACGGTGAGCACTTGTTGCTTTTTGCAATTCCATATCCATCTCCCATTCTTTTGGCAACATCACCCCAATTTCCTTCTAAAAAAGACGACTTTCCTATCCCTGCTCCACGGGCTCTAGGGTTCCCATAAGTACCCGGAATGGATGTGTGAATTCCAGCCGTGAAGATAATCTCGGGGAAGGTTCATTCAGAGCTAAATCTTGGAACTGAGCCAGATCAGGAAAAAGGGGCCTGTGTTCACTCACCACTGGCGTGGAACCTGAAGGGATGGAGGATAAATCTGCAGCAAAAATTAAGAAATAGAGCTGAAATATGGAAAGAGAGAAGCAAGCCCTAGGTGAAGGCACATCTTTTTTTTTTTTTTTTTTGCAGTTTTGGCTGAGGCTGAGCTTAAACCCGCCACCCCTGGTATATGGGGCTGGCGCCCTACTCCTTGAGCCACAGGCGCCGCCCTTTTTATTTATTTATTATTATTTTTTATTTTTTTTAAAGCAGCAAGGTCTTAGACATTTTTCCCCTCTAAACAATAAAACCAGGAAAACCCGTTTTCTGTCACTTTCACCAGAAAGAAACTTAGTGTCTACTCTGCCCTTGAGGAATGCACAGTCCAGTAAGATAATTTGTTTATAATTTAAAATATTACACAACAAGTGCCCAAGGTAAATACATTCACACACACACACACACACAGAAACTCACATCTGTATATATCAAGTTCAGAAGAAGACAGAAGGAATATTAAACACTCTTCCGTAGGCAGTTTTCATTCTGTCTTGATGGAAACAGTTAATCAGGAGGAAGGACATTCATAAGGAAGGAATGATAGGGGCCAGGAACACAGCCCAGTATTTTTGAGATTCTGAGCAGGAAAGAGCCACGGATCCACCTAGGAATTATGACTTCCCATGTGTAACTGTACTGTCTTAGACCTCAGCTATTTGGATGAGGAAAGAAGATCACATTTACTTTTTAAATGATCTTTCATTGAGATATAATGCACATACCATAAAATTCACCCTTTCCAAGTTTGCAATTCAAGAGCTTTTAGTATATTCACAAAGTTGGGCAACCATCATCACTATCAAATTTTAGAACCTTTTCATGATCCCAAAAAGAAATCCTTTACCCTTTATCAGTCGCTCCCCGTTCCCCCTTTATCCAACCCCTAGCTACACTTACACACTTTCTGTCTCTGTGGATTTAACTATTCTGGGCATTTCTGAGAAATGCAATCACACGGCACGTGGCCTTTTGTGTCTGGCTTCTTTCTCTTAGCATAAACACACTTAAGGTTCCTCCAGATGGTGGCATGTATCAGAATTTCATTCCTTTTTATGGCTGAATAATAATTCATCATAAATCCCATTTTCCTTATCTACCCATCATTCAATGAACATTTGGGCTGTGTCTACCTTTTGGCTGTTATGAATCCTGCTGCTGTGAACACTGGTGTACAGGTTTTTGTGGGGACGTCTTCTCAATTCTCTTGGATGTACACCTTGGCGTGGACTCGCAGGGCCCTATGGCAACTCCACGTTTAATCTTTTGCAGAACAGCCAGACTGTCTTCCAAAGCAGCATCCTTTTACATTCCCACCAGCAGTGTATGAGGGTTCCAGTTCATCCACCTCCTCACCGACACTTGCTATTGTCTGTTTTTTCATTACAGCCATCCCAGTGGGTGTGCAGTGGTAACTCATTATGGTTTTGACTGCATTTTCCTCAGGTCTATCCTATTTTCCTTCCAATACCCAAACCATATACTTGTGTCCCCTCTAGCTTGATTGCTAGAAATTAGTCCCTTATAAAATGATCCCCAGTTATTAATTTCTCCTAATGCTTCCTGAGCCCACAAACCCATCTGTTAGCTGCAGTTACCAAGCCGAACAAGCCCATTCCTCCTGTCCTTCTGAAGACCGTGCTGGTCGGTACCCACTGCTCACACACCCAGTGGAAAGACATTCCCGCAGTCACTGCTCAGTGTATCCATGCCAAGAGTGCCGTTCACAGCTGTTCTCACAGTTTGCAATCCTGCTACATTCAGGACCCGGGGTACGGTGTGTTGGTGGATTCCACTAAGTTGCAGCGAATCATGTTTTTTCCAACTCTGGGGCAAAACCCAGCTCTGTACAGAATCTGAAAATCCTTTTTAAAAAATCTCCAAGCTTCTGACCATTTCTCTTCTAATCAAAGGCATTCAGTCCCATTTTGTAGAGCCAGGTAAGCAACAGAATCCACACAGCTGACCCATCCACCAGTACATTACTGGGCCTTTTCCCCAAATTCCTCCTTCTTCTTCCAATTCAGTGTTCCTTGGCAATATTGCTGCTGGAAGGCAGATAATTATTTTTCTCAGAAGGATATCCTGTGTGTTGTGGGGTGTTCAGCAGCATCCTTGGCCCCATCCACCCACCCTCATTCATGACCCTGTCTCCAGACACTGTCAAATGCCCTTGAAGGTGGAGATGGATGGCAAAGTTTCCACTGGTTAAGAATCATTGTGCAAATGTGTGGTGGGCACAATTCTAAGAGGGCAGATTCTCTGTGCTTGGGACTTCTGAACTTGACAGGTGGTTGTTCCTATGGTTGGGTTATTGAGTAACAAGGAAAATGGATTTTGCAAATTAATGTCCCTAATCAATCAATTTTGAGTTAACAAATAGGAGGATTGCCCTGTATGGGCCTGACATTATCAAGTGAAGTCTTTAAAAGAGAGTACATTGGGGTGGCCCCTGTGGCTCAGTGGTAGGGCTCTGTCCCCATATACCGAGGGTGGTGGGGTTTGAACCCAGGCCTGGCCAAACTGCAACAAAAGAAAATGGCTGAGTATTGTGGTGGGTGCCTATCGTCCCAGCTACTCAGGAGGCAAAGGCAAGAGAATCGCCTAAGCCCAAGAGCTGGAGGTTGCTGTGAGCTGTGACGCCATGGCACTCTACCAAGGGCGATAAAATGAGACTCTGCTCAAAAAAAAAAAAACAATAAAAGAGAGTACATGAGTCAGGTACAGTGGCTAGCACCTATAATCCTAGCACTCTGGGAGGCCCAGGCAGGTGGATTGCTTGAGCTCTGGAGTTGGAGACCAGCCTGAGCAAGAGCAAGACCAAGGCTAGTCCCAGCTACTGGGCAGGTTGAGGCTGGAGGATTGCTTGAGCCCAGGAGTTTGACGTTGCTGTGAGCTCTGAGGATGCCACAACACTCTATCCTGGGCTACAGAGTAAGATCCTATCTTTAAATAAATAAATAAGTAAACATGAGAAGATGAGAAGCTGCAGCAGGTGCTCCCCTGCTAGGTTTGAAGAAGCAAACAACCATGAATTTTGTCAACAAACCTCAATTATTAGGGAGAAGGACTACAAGATCCAGAAAGGAACACATCCCAGAAAGCACCCGATGAGACTTTAAGCAGAAAACCCAACCCAGCCATGCCTGGACTTCTGACCTATACAAGCTATGAGATAGTATTGTTTTAAGCCATGAAATGTGTGGTCATTTGTTACACAGCAAGAGAAAGCTAAGGCATACTTCCCAAATAAATATTACCATGCTTGTCGATAGACATGAAGTGTTAAGAATAATGATTTTCAACCCTGGTTGAGCCTGAAAAGTTTAAAAAAAAAATACAGGCTGGGCACAGTGGCTCACACCTATAATCAAAGAACTCTTGGAGGCTGAGACAGGTGGATCACCTGAGCTCAGGAGTTCAAGACCAGCCTGAACAAGAGAAAGATGCCCTCTCTACTAAAAATGCAAAAATTAGCCAGCCGTTGTGGCAGACACCTGTAGTCCCAGCTTCTCAGAAGCTGAGGCAAGAGGATCACTTGAGCCCAAGAGTTTGAGATTGCTATGAGCTATGATACTATGGCACTCTATTTCAGAGTGAGACTCTGTCTCAAAAAACAAAATATCATACTTACAGTCCATCCCCAAAGATTCTGAATTGATTAGTAGGAGGATAGACACTGACCGGTATTTTTTTAGAGTCCCAGGTGATTTACACCCTGGAAAGTTGAACTGATTTGGTGGAAAGGGTTTAGAGTATTTCTAGTCAGTGGGTCTTACTCAGCTCAAGAGGAAGAAATGCCATTACACAGGCCTTGAATAGTGTTGCACATAATGAAAAGCCAATGTCTATTCGAGAAGAATTTGTACCTTCTCAGTTTATATGGGGTAGAAAGGTCAGTCAAAGGTCATCAGAGCTCTCCTGGTTGCCAGACTTGGTAACACACCTTCTATTTGACTTCCTGGGACATCTTACAATGTCACTTGCTTCCTCTGCTTAAAACACTCTCCGCCCTGGTTTCTGTAACCTTGCACCCTTTCTTCTTTACTGCTCAATATCTCAATGATTCTTTTCCAATATCTTCTTTCTCAAAAGTCCTCTCATCCTTTTCTGTGAAACTCCAACCTTGACCTCCTTCTCTCTTCCCTTGGCCAAGAGTACATATATCTAATAATTGCAACTTTGAGGAAAGTTTACCTCGGTACCTCTCTCTCACTGGCCTCCTTAGCTATTCCACCATACAGGACTTGCAACTTGATCTCATAAAATATCGAAAATATATACACTTCCATCTGTACACCACCAACTTGCTTCTGATAACTGTAAAATTCTTCTTCCTGGTCACCCTGCTGGCATTCTTGCCCACTTTCCATCCCTTTCTCCTGAAGCGAGGATGATCTTTTTAATCATGCCTATTCGTGTCAAAATTTCTTGGTGATCTACAATCCCACTGATCTTAGAATTAATGGCCAAGTTCCTTATCATAGCTCAGAAAGATTATATTTTCCAAAAATCACTGCAAACATGTTGTCCAAAATGTAATAGCTTAAATCAATAATAGGGATGGTTGCAGGTGTTCTTTTAAAAGCTTGATGCTCCCTCATCAAGAGGTGGAGTCTATATCCCCTCTTTGCAAACTGGGAGGGACTCAGACTGTTTGATTAATAGAACGTGGCAGAAACGATTGATGATGACTTCCAACACTGGGTATAAAAGGCATTATGGCTTCTGCTCAGTCTCCTGAGCATACACATTGCCTTCAAGTTACCATGTGGGAGAGGGCACATAGGGAGATCAGACAGAGATAAACAGAAAGATTGGGGGAGCCCCGCCTCTTCCAGAGTTCAACTGAGTCTTTCCAGCCCATGTGTCAGAAGTAGGAGTCAGTGGCCTTCAGGGGTTCCCAACACCTGCCAAAACATAACCACAGCCAGGGGAAAGACTCCTAGCAAGAACCACCCTGCTGAGCCAAACCAACTTTAGAATTGTGAGAGATAATTATAAAATCATTGCTGCTGTTTCAAGCCACCATTGTGGAGTATTCTGTTACATAGGAATAGATAATGGGGACAGAGTTTGGTCTCTGAAAGTGGGATGCTGCTGTAGCAAAACCTGAAATACAGCAATGGCTTTGGGACACAGTGGACATAAAAGTTACACAAATTTTGTAAAATGTGTTAGTGGGGGCTCGGTGGCCCTTGAGGAGGCTGCAGGTGAAGGCTTGGCAGAGTTAGGACAATGTTAGGACACTTGTTATGTAGTGATGAGTTTAGCAACACAGCCACCGGTGGGGATGTAGAAAATACAAAGTGTATGTAATTAATAGGTGTATTTGGATAAAGAGATTTAGAATTCCAGACAGAATGTTGATACTGGTTTGTTTTCTCTTAGAAACAATTGCCAGGATTTAGAAACTACCCAAGTTCCCTTCTACCCATGAATGGATTAACAAACTATGGCATATGTATACCATGGAATACTATTCAGCCATAAGAAAAGATGCAGACTTTACGTCCTTTGTGTTTACCTGAATGGAGCGAGGGTGGTGGGTGAGGAAGGAAGGAAGGAAGGAAGGAAAGAAAGGGAAGGAAAAAGGGACAGAGAGAGGGAGGGAAGGTCCTTGGAGCAAAGAACAAATCTAGAACAGGACTATAAGAATCCTTTTTAAGACCTCAGAAAAATATAAGGTGATGCTTCACAGACTCTCCCAGAGAACAAAAAGGTCCTCCAAGGATCTTGGAGGCATGCTTCTCAGACTTTTCTTACTGAACGTCATTAAACTCATGATGATAAGGGAGCCCAAGGTAGAAAATGGCTTTTATCCACAAGATTTGCAGATATGGATTCCAGCTAAATGAATGAAGCCAAATAAGATTCATAGGAAATGCTCAAAGTTTTTAAGAAGATGAGGTTGGCAAAAACATCACCAACTTGACCTAAAAGGGATGGGAAGCTTCAAAACAAAGGAAGTCTTTAGACTCTCCCCCACTCCCTGCAAAAAATATATATATCTATAATACTATGGACAGAAATAGTCTGGGAAAAGAAAACAATTCAGCCAGCTGTTTCATAGGGAAGGAAGGATGATTCCAAAGGTAGACACAAGTGCCAGATTGCTAGAGAATCATTCCCAGGAAACAGGACTAAATACTAAAGAACTAGCAACACGTGCCAAGCTGTATTTCAAAATTTCTGTGGACTAGTGAGTGTTGAGTGACTACTATTTACCTACTTTGAAAATGGGAATGTCCACAATGATATTCCTGTGTCTGTTCCACCAGTGTATGTGATAGACAAACAACTTTTCTCCTTACATGGCGTCTGAGGAACCACATTCCACTCAAGAAGCTTCATTCACACCTGAATGTGACTTACACAGCAAGATCTGGGACCTCAAGTCCAAGGTTAACAACATAAAGTGATATGACTGACATCCCGATGTCTGGGTGAAGAAGGTGACCATGTGGAAGGGCTGTGTGTGATAATGACCAGAAGAGGGGCTGCGAACGATTTTCCAGACATGCCTGCAACGTGTTTCTGGTTCAGCTCCTTGTCGCTCCCCCGTCAGGAGAGGAAGCCTATGCCCCTTTCCTTGAGTTGAAGCAGGTTTTTTGATTGCAACAATGAGTAGCATGTGACAAGCTACAAATGCCAGGAGGGTGATGAGTCCGATCCCTTCCTATAGCCAGAATCATCAGGGTCCCAGCCAGACATAAATCAAGGCATAAACCATTTGTCTGGCATAATCTTAAGAGATTTTATTGGCTACATATTACCTTCCTAGAAATGTGAATTACAGACCAAACATAATGGAGAGATTATGCAATAATTTCCTCAACTCACCTCTTTCCAATCACAACTAAGTTCTTTAAAGTGTACTTTGGACTGAGAAAGTGTGAAACTCCCAAGCTGTCCAAGATTTTGAACATCTACAATGTGTGTTTCTAATACTGGAAATCTGCCTGCTTTCATGGTGGCCTCCAGAAAGCTTTGTATACAGAGGTAAATGGCTCCTTTGCTCGGAGGTGAATTTGTTAATTGAAGCACTCTAACCCAATTACCTGGGAACAAAGGAGAACCATTATGCAAACAAGAAACCATTCCGAGCTGTGCAGACTTGGAGATCTCCCTCCTGCCAAGTTTGCAGAGGAACAGCAGATCTGACTCCCTTATAATATCTGTCCTCTGTATGAGCACAAACAAAATACAACAGAAGTCTGATATTAAGGTACCTGCAGCCTTGAAAGACAAGCTGCTAATGGAAGCCACCCGGAAGCAAGGAGCTCCAGGGAAGTGACAGGGAAGAGGGGAACTGTTCAGAAGCCACGTAGGCCTGACAAGGAGCTTAATAATCAGAATGTTGGCTTGAATCTCAAAGTGAACACAGAGACATTTTAAATTTTGATGTAAATAAAAACCATAGTGGTCAAAGCAAGAAAGACTGGGTGGTGTTTTTTTTCTGCCGAGTGCCTTGAATATATCATGTCATTCATTTATTCTACAAATATTTGTTGAGGGTCAACCCAACATTCTGACATAACCCAACATATAAAGCTCCTTGTCAGGCATATGTGGCTTCTGAATCAAATCTGCTACTTCTCTGCAAATCTTGGAGGGAGATCTCCAAGTCTGCTCGGCTTGGAATGGTTTCTTTTTTGCATAAACAGTTCTCCCAGCTCTCTTATATGTCCTGGGGATATAGAAATGAACACTCCAGGCGAGATCTCTGTCCTTACAGAACTCACCTGGTAGTAGAAGACAGTTGGTAAAGCCAGAAGCTTGTGCATTTGTTAGTGCTAAGAGTTATGAAGAGAATCAAATTGGGTAAATAAAGACAGAGGGCCATGAAGGGAAGAGGGAAAGGAGTTATCTTGGTCATGCAACAGGTGACATTTAAACTGAAAAGGTGACTTGTAAACTGAGACAGATCATACGAAGAAGTTGTGCTGTCAATGATCCAGGGAACAACACTTTAAGGAACAGAAAGGTCAATGTAGCTGGAACACAATGGTGAAGGGGAAGAGTCAAGAAATACGGTTGTATGGGCAGCGCCTGTGGCTCAGTGGGTAGGGCGCCGGCCCCATATACTGAGGGTGGCGGGTTCAAACTCGGTCCCAGCCAAACTGCAGCAACAACAACAAAATAGCTGGGCGTTGTGGCAAGTGCCTGTAGTCCCAGCTACTCGGGAGGCTGAGGCAAGAGAATCACCTAAGCCCAAGAGCTGGAAGTTGCTGTGAGCTGTAACGCCACAGCACTCTACCAAAGGTGACAAAACAAGACTGTCTCTTAAAAAAAAAAGAAGGAAAGAAAGAAAAATAAATAAATAAATAAACATGGTTGTAGGGGGAGACGAGGGCTAAGTGAGGGCCTGGCAGACCCAAGTAAGGAGTGTCGATGTTATGTAAGTGAAATCGGAAGCCTTTGGGGGTTTCAAGCTTCAGGAGGATGGGATCAGATTTACATTTGTAATCATCACTGTGAATAGTATATAGACAGCAGCTTATAGGGTTCAAAAGAGGAACCAGAAAAGCATTGTAGTTGCCCCAGTGAGAGATAATGAACAGCGCCCTAAACTTGTGAAACCACGACAGAAATCATTTCACTTAATCTTGACAGTGACCCGTAATGTATGATAAGTACCAGACTGCCCATTCATAGATGCAAAAACTGAGAATTGGCATGGTTTGTGTAACACAGCAAGAGTCACACCATTAATGAATGGCAGGACCAAGATGCATTCGGGTCTGTATAAACCCAAGCCCACACTCTCTACCATACCCCTCTGCCACCAAGTGGAGTCCAGGGCTGGTAGGAGGGTCACAGAATGCAGAGGTATGGACTTCCGGGCCCTCAAAACCACGATCAGCAACCCAAGCTTTGGCATAAGGATATTCCTAATGCTAAGTCCCAGTAGCTCTGAGAAGTGGAGATTCTCAGGAGGCTTCTGTCTAAGCTGTTTGTGAGTCTTAGGCTATGCTAGTAAGTGTGGAGCATCTGTTTTAGACCCTGTTAGTATTAAAAGCCAGCAAATGCTTACTGAGCACTGAACTAAATACCAGAGACTGTTCTCAGTGTCTTCCATGTTTTGTCTTCCAACAGCTCTGTGAAGTTGGTTCCAGTATCATTCCCATTCTAGGGATGAGGACACTACCGCACTGAAGCGCTGAGATGGTCTGAGTGTTTTTTTGTCTCCACAGGGAGACTGGAAACGCCTGGAGCCTGGTCTCAGGCCTCCATGGATCTTAGACCTATGATAAGGCAGCCACACTGGTACTGAAGACATGAGGCCAAGGAATGCGCACTCTCACCCTCTCCCTTTTCCTCCCCTCTCTCCAGTCTTATCAACCCTGTGCCTTTATCAACACTATCCCTTTAATTCACAACAACCTTACTGTACTCTCATTCTCTCTATTTTATAAATGAAAAACTGAGAATCCCTGAGGTTTCACATTTCAGAGCTAATGTTTCAACTCAGGCCTCTTCAACAACTATCTTACTGTTCTGCCCTAGGATAGGACACTTCTCCTGAGACACCCCCCCTCCCAGATGGAAATGAATAAACCCCGGGGTTGTCTCTTAGGGTGTAACTACAGGGCTACATAAATAATATTAACGGCCGTGCCATTAGGCCATTTGGCTCTGCTGAAGCCAAAAGTGATGCTGTTTATTAAAAATAAATAAATTAAGCTAAGGAAGAATGATTGTTCAGCCGTCCCCTGAATCCAGGTTGCCCTGCGCACAGTGTCAGTATCAGGACGGTTTTGATGTGGGGAAGAGTTAAGACTTGAGTTATTATCGGAATTAGGGTGCTTTATTGGCTCACATCGTCCAATCTTCCCCAGCCATTATGGTTTTGCTGAAACATTAAACTACTTTAAACTTTCATTTTCCTCTTAAAACTAAATTAGTTTGGAGGAAATTGTATTTTCTGAGCTCCAGCACCAGCCTCAGGCAGAGGGAGTTACAGTACAGCGCACAGATAAACAACAATCACGGCCTAATTACCAAGTGGTAAGTGCAGCGCTTCTCAAGTTACATTTGCTTTGGAGTTTCTGGGGTCCTGCAGGGAGGCAGCTCTCAAGCAGATCTTCTCTGGATGATTCCAGTTATTTATACGGCGGGGGGGGGGGGGGCCTTCTTGAATCTCAGGCTCTAGGGAGGAGAAGAGCAAGGACAAGGCTTCACAAAGCCCCCACTACATTCCTGCACTATTAAGTACTATTTGTAATTTATCCTCACCACTAGTAGCATGAGATAACCATTTTATAGATAATATTCCTTGAGGTTAGGCCTGAAGGATGAAGGCTGATTGGCTGGGAACCTTCTATGTGCCAGAAAATAGCTGGGCTCTTCCTTTTTTGTTTTTTTTTTTGTTTTTTTTTCCTTTTTACTATAACAGATACCTATTCCTTCTGTCTGCCCAATACCGTCCTTCTCCCTTCTTTGGGGAAATATCTTTCTTTCATTTCAACCACACAGTCCTGCAGAAGAACCATGTGATTGATT
Source organism: Perodicticus potto (assembly GCA_963574655.1). Lineage (NCBI taxonomy): Eukaryota > Metazoa > Chordata > Mammalia > Primates > Lorisidae > Perodicticus > Perodicticus potto. The sequence goes on from CAUYRH010174068.1 coordinate 13,639, forward strand.
GAAGCTGAGCCCATCACAGGACCTCAGTCATGTGATTAAGGCTGAGCCTATTACAGGCCCAGTGATTGGTTCAAGGGGCTGGAACATGATGGAAGCCAAGCCAATCACACTTCTACCCAGGATTTTTCTATTTTTCTACCTAGAGCTGGAGGTAGGATTCTTTCCTACAATGGAGAAGCTAGAAAGTTCTAAATTTTACCTACTATTTAAAAAGCTATACAAAGCTATAAAGCTGTTCTCAGAAAAAAGACCAAAAAGAAAAACAGGTTAGCAGACAAATAGAAAACTGAGAGGTGGAGGGAGAATGAGAACCTCTTTCTCTCTCTCTGGCTATATTTCCATCCTGCCCATAGTTTGGTTACTCAAGCCCATGAACCCCCTTCAAGCAGGTACTTGACAACCTCATCACCATGCCTATCATTTATTGGGAACACATACCAGGCACTAATATAGAATTTCACTTGTGTTGACTCATTAAATCCATACAACTTTATAATGGTACCCTCATTTTACATTTAAAGAAAAACTGAGGCACAGAGATATTAAAGTGTTCTCCCAAGGTCACAAATCTAGAGCTTCTTTAACTCAAAAATGTGTAATAGGCAGGATTCTTTTAAATCAAGGCTAGCTTATAAACTACGGGTTCAGGACTGAGTATCCCATCTCACAGATTGATTGGGAAAACATCCAAGTACCCAAGAGTTTAACTAAGTCTCAGTGTAATAGAGCTAAGGTTCGACCTGACTCCAGAGCTAACATTCTTAATCTCTGCCCTCTATTACCTCAAGGTAAAATCATGCAGTGGGGTTTGCTCAGATGCTGCACTAGTCCACAGCCCCGAGATGATCTTTTATTTCTGCAAATGGAAATGCCTTTATTGTGTTTTCTTTATCTGCTGAATCTGAAGCTGATACAGAGGGTCTGACGTTGTTCTTGGTAGTGCCTCAGCCAATGGACAGTGAGGGCTGAAACTTCATAGACAACCGCTCCAAACTTCCAGGGCTGATTGCCCCTGGCAGAAGCAGCCCCAGACCGCCCAGAGTGTTTGATGCTGAGAGCCTGTGTCAAGGCTGCCTGGGCATTTGCTAGTCCCTTTTAATTTTGAGAGCCAGCGAGACAGTCTGAGTGTGCAGAACAGAGGGGAAGACAGAACGACAAGCAGGGAGAAGGACAAAGCGAGATGAGATGGTGGTTTTGCAAAGCAGCTGTCAAGAGTGAAACCACACCATTACTGCTCATTCCCCTGCTGGGTTCCTGACAATACAGGACATTTGGGGCTTGCGTGTGAAAACAAGGATTTGACCAGGGTGACCTTGAACATGAGGATGAAGATTCTTCTTGATCAGGCACCTCAGTGGACGTGGTCTGGAAGATTTCCTCATCTCCCCACCAAAACCTTGCCACAAGTGGGATCTGAAAACAAACTGCCCACCCATATGTGTCTGCAGGAAGTTTCTTGGGGGGTGGGAGGAGGTGGCTTCAGTATCAGTTAACACCAAGTCCTAATATGAGTAGAGTTTGGTATCAAAACATGAGCCTCTTCGTAGCAAATATTGGCACTGTCTATACTGAACCATCCTGACTCAGGGCTCGCCCTCCTCCTGCCTCCCACTCTGTGAGTTCCGTGAAACCACTCTCAGAAATAGATTCCTCTCCACTCTAGGCTGTGAGAGGGATTTTTGAACAGGGTTTCTATTCATTTCCTGGCTAAGTAGCAAAATGATCACAAACTTTGAGGCTTAACAACACAAATTTATTATCTCACAACCCTCAAGTCTGAAATCGGTCTCACTGGGCTAAAATTGAAATGTTGGCAGGGTTGTGTTCCTTCTGGAAACTCTAAAATCAATCCATTTCCTTGCCTTTTCCAGCTGCTACAGGTCACTGACGTTCCTGGGGCCGTGGCCTCTTCTCTCATGCGGTCATCTCTCTGACACCCTCTCTATTCTCTTTGTCTCTTCCACTTGTGAGGCTCCTCTGAATTACAACCAACTCCCCTCCATAACTGAGGATAATCTGTCCATCACAATGTCAGCTGGCTTGCAACCTTAATTCCTATTTGCATGCAAACTAATATGTTCACAGGTTCCAGGGATTAGGACACGGACATCTTTGGGGATGGTGGGGACGGGGGTCATTCACACTTCCTACCGTGGATGTTGCAGCAAAATTCTCACCAGCACCTTCAAAGCCTAACCCTGCTGTTTTCAGAGATGGCGAGAAGATGCAATCAAAGAGACTCAGAAATTAACTTGGCAATGGCTTCCCTTCCTTCAGTGCAAGAAATACACCTCTGGGTACTGAGAAAAATATTCACATGTGTGCATTCAGAGGCACACATCCAAGGACATTTTCCGCAGTGCCATTGTCACAATAGAACTATGGAAAATCAGTTAGCAATAATGATGTCAATGGAATAGATATGGAAGCGTCCCTTTTGTAAGACAACAATAACATAAACTTCTCATTCACACGCAAGTAACACACCCTCTTCTGTCCAAGCAACGACATAAGCTTGCTTACATTGTTGGTGTTGCCCTTTTCCCTAACAGCAGTTAGAGTTTCTACTCAGAGAGGGAGAATTGATGC
>CAUYRH010174069.1:0-12159 GCA_963574655.1 Perodicticus potto
GGTTTTAGCTTTCATATAAGAGCTATAAATTAGCTTCATATTAGGGCTGAGTACATTGGACACTTTTTCTTCCATTCTTGAGATACTTTGCTAAGAAGAATATGTTCCAGCTCCATCCATGTAAACATGAAAGAGGTAAAGTCTCCATCTTTCTTTAAGGCTGCATAAAACCCCACTTTTCTTTAAATCACACAATCCAATTGTTAATTATGAATCAAAATTACCATGCTGAATTTTATTTTTCTTACTTTAGTAAGTAGTTGGTATTTTTGAATACATTTTAAAATTTCTACTATGAAGAAACTTGCAGAAAGCACCAGTACATAAAATAGGAGTTTGTGTCAGTAGGCTAAGCAGCCTTAGAAATTCTTCAGTAGAAGCCATAAGACCAGTATCTTCCATAGCCTAGTGGGCAGCAGCAGGTGTAACCGTAGCCACTGTAGCCATAATCATAACCAGGGCCATGCCCGCAGCCCAGGCCACAGAAGCCATAGCCCAGGCCGCCATAGTAGTTGCTATAGTAACACATGGTATCAGATGTGGAGCTTTTGGCCAAAGACCACGAAGTAGTTGTATCTGTGTGATGTACCTATCTTCCAGGTGCCTTTTATATGCCCTCAGTGGTCGAGGAATATCACATGCAAGGCAGAGTCACATAAATCACTAATTTGCTTCAGACAGCATCATAAATATTTTGATTCATTGGTAAAACAAAAAGACCTCATAACTGAGATAATTTTGCTGTTATGTTTGAATTCCCCAATCAATTTATGAGCTTTTAGAATGAAACTCTTCTATTTCAAGGCCTGGGCTCACTCTATATTTAGTTAGTTGAATACACATGATCTAATTATATAGTATGGTTCAAATGATGAAAATAGGTACCCCATTTGTTTGTTTTACTGTGTTTCCATTTCTCCTTAAGAAGAAAGATTTAATTGTTGTTTCTCTCTCTCTTTTTTTTTTTTTTGTAAAATAAGTCTTCTCTGGAGGAACATGTTTCTTGAGTCTTGCTCATGAAGATGAGTTATTGATTTTGTTGTTAATATGAGATACAACATATCTCATAAATAACTCTGCTCTAACTTGGTGGTAAGTTACTATGATATGTAAACTTTGATCCCTTTCTTTTTGTATATGTTACTTTGCTTTTTTCAAGAATACAAATGACCATTATATGGACAGAAACTCTACATTGCATGTTTCCTTTTGTTGTCCCATATGAAGGTATTATATGTGTAGATAGCACTTTAAAACACACCAAGGTCAAGTTGAGTGCTCCATCATCAACACTTATGTCTTTTAAGGGTCATCTCTGCCCTTATATGTGGTGTGAAGTTATAGCAATGATAGTCTTTTAAGAGTGAAGGACCAAAAAAGTCATTCTTTCCTTTACTTCCTCAGATTTTAGCTATTTTATAACGTATTGCTGGAAATGGAGATCTCCAAGTCTGGAGACTTTTTGTTTTGTTTTATTTAAATTTTTAAATAAAAGTTATTAAAATGAAATATAAGTAAAAACAAATTAAGACCTATTTTAGGAGTACAGCTCCATGTATTACGTAGGCAAACAGAGAAATCAACATATATTATGTTTCATTACTCTAAATATAGCTTTAGGAGATTTCATAAGAAGAAAAGAAAATCCTGTAATTTTACAGTTGCTCAACCCAAATTTCTTCTGACCCCCCAAATATCAAATGAGCAGGCACATTCATTTTTGAGATTACAGAGGAAAAATATGGAGCAACCAGATGTGAAGAACAGTGGTACAAGACCCAGCCGGTGACTCAGTGCATTGAAGACTATCATGCTGAGCTGGTAGCAGCTGATCCTTTCTGGAGAATTTTAACATAAAACATCAAGCAGCCAGAAGCCACCAGACAGGGTTTCTCTCTATACTCTACATGTTGCCAGGATGATGTGAGGTGTGAGCAGCAAATTATCTCTCTTCTGAAGCATGGTGATAAGTTCATTCAGCCAAAACTTAGGGTAAGAAGAAATAGAAGTAGCAAAATATATAGTGTTAGGAAAAGGGTCTATTTTGGGCTGCGAAAATGTCATTTAAAAATTTGTTACACGAATGTAAATCAACATTCTAATCAAGTGTAGCAGTGGCTTCTGAATCACTTGGAAATGAATGTGTCTGACTTTAGATAGAAAGAACTGATGTTCAGATCCTTGACTTTTAGGTACATGAAAACCTTAGAAGACATCCAAAGGCAGTGTTTGCTCTTCAGTTTTTGTCTCTGTCTGTCTCTACTTACCCCTGTCTATTTCTCTCTCTCTCTCTCTCTCTCGCCCCTCCCTCCCTCTTCACTTCTCCTCTTTCATGCATGCACACATAAACAGAGAAAGCAAAAATGATGAAGTGAAATTAGTACATATGTGATAAAACAAAATTCATGAAAGTATATAGTTAAACATGAATTTTATTTTCTCACGTGAACATATGAACTGCATGTATATGAAGAGAAATAATGGTAGTACAAAATAAAGAGTAAACACTTTCTACAAGTTTTAAGACATTCCATTGATTTTGATTAATCAAAGTGGAGCTTGCTGAACCTGAATTACCTTTTCCCCCTATAGTCAGTGTTGAATTTGACATTTCTGATGTGAATGTAGACATGGATTCCAGAAAGACAAGAGGAAGTGTCCAGTAGGATGAGATGCTCTAGAGAACCTTGATGGAGTCTATAGGACCTGTGTATTATAGGCATGATAGAGGTTGGCATTATGGCTCATAGTGTCAGAAATGGAAGATTCAGTCAAGTAGCAGGGAATCAGTTTCCTTAGACTGAATGTCACCAACTGCATATGGCAAGACCTATTAAATACTCTGCTGCGACTTATACAAGCTACAAGCAGTGCTGCCCTTGTAATTCACATGAATTACTGAAATAAAATATCATCAGCTAACACAAAGGGAACTAAGGTATTTTTGAATATAATTTATTCATGAATTTTTCACTTGAATTATTAACAGAAAGTTATTAAAATTTATTTTATTTAAGGATATTTTACTCTAGCCCAATTTTATTGTTTTTAGATTGGCCCAACAGAGTGGTTATTATCTGCATAACATCTATCATACTTACAGAACTTGGGGGTGAGACAAATGAGCTACCAAACACCTAATTCTCCAAAGCTCTTAAGTACAGATTCCTTAAGGTAGTACCATTGTATATAATGTCAGCATTTCAACAATAAGACTCTGAAGATGGATATCTATTATATGTGTGCACAGCTCCAATTTCTCTCATACTCCCAGTTGAATTAATAGAATTCATTGAAATGACATAGTTTGCTATGTTCCATATTGTAAGCAAAAACTTTCCATCACTTATATATTTATTGAAGGCCTGCTATGTGCCAGTCACTTAATAAATGAATTATATTATTTCCATTATTGTGATCATGCTTCTTTATATGATATTTACTTATTCATAGTATTATGTGCTATAAGACATAACAATGTTGCAAATTTTTATTTGGAAATATTAAAATATTCCATAGGATCTATATTAAATTGAATTATTTTACTTAGATACTTCCAAAGTTGGGATGATGAACAGATATCCCCAAAATATTTGCATTGGGACAATGGGGTATAGAATCCCCATTAAAAGTGTAAAATATGGGCATAATCTGCCAATAAAGTGGCTATAGTCTGTGAGATTTGAGTTAACAAATATTAAGAGAATGGGTTCATAAATTAATGATAAATCAATGCAAGAGAATAAAAAGCCCAAAGTCCTTTTCAAGGACTGACACTAAAGTGAGAATTGTGGGAATGAAACAAGTGGTATTTTTAGGAAAATATAAATATACACGAAGCTGGGACTAATCTGAACATCATTGTCACCTGAGGATGCTCTAAAGACTCTGTTGTCTCTTTTCCTCATATTTTCTGCTCTTCTTTTCAAATGGTGGATTTACCAATATATTAACACACAAATACACACAGATCATGATGATAAATCAATTTAAATGCAACAAATAGGTATTTTCAATAAGATAAATATTTATTAAAACACATTTTAAATGCTCTCACATAAGTTGTTGATAAAAAAGGAACAATTTAATGACAGCAAAATGTCAAAGGCAAAGCTTTTAAAAAAATCTGTGAAACAGTTATGACGATGTCAGATGTTGCTTGCAGAACATGGTCTATATTTTTTTCAGATACTGAAGGATGATGTTGACATTTTAGAGTAGAAAAATGAACTATTTGTAGGAGTGATTGTGGAGGCAAATTCATAAAAATCATGTGCAAGAGACCAATAGCTTGAGTTTCTCTGCGAGTTTCTCAGTAGAACCCATTGGACCAGTATCTTCCGTAGCAAAATGGGTGGCAGTACCTGTATCCATATCTGCCATAGCCACAGCCATTGCCACAGCCCAGGCCACCATAGCTGTATCCCAGACCTCCATAATAGTTGCCGTAGTAGCACATGGTCTCAGGAGTGGAGAGTTTGGTTGAGGAGCAAGAAATCAGCTTTTTCGGTTTGATTATCACCATATGCACAGGTTGGTCCTTTTATACACACACTCAGTGGTGGGTGGGGCCCATCACAGGACCTGTTGATCGCATATTCCTACTAATTTTCATTAGCTCATTTCCTGAATCTTTGTTTCATCAAAGTACATAAACTCTTATAAACAAGATGACTTTGCTATGGAGTCAGGGTTCCTATGATCAAATCGTGTGCCTTTAATGTGTTTTTCTTATTATTATTTTAAAACTCTTATTCATGCTTTGTTTAGCTTGAAATATTTGATTAGTTTATCTAGTCAAATCACTGACCAGTTTCTAAAATGTTGAAATTCAAAATTTTATCATTACATCTGCACGTATTTTATAGGAATCTTCTACACAAGGGAAAATAACTTTCATCAACCATAAAGCATATTCAGCAGAATCAGGTAAGCGTTTTCTTCTTCTTTGTTTACTTTACTAAGTACATTTTATGGAGGCATAAAAGTATATAGAATTGTATTTTTAAGCTTTATGTGCACCTTATACATATCCCTGGAATTTAATAACCATCAATATTCTGCTATCAGTTTCCTTCCCTGTGTAGTTTTTGTAGCTATAGTTATTTCAGATGGATATTTTAAAAGAAATCCTCTATCAGAACAGGAGTTTTAAATACACACACACGCACACGAGGTCTGATAATTAAGTTTGCAAACTCATCAGAGAAAAAGTGCTACAGATCTAACTGCTGAATACACAATTATTATGGTTACCTTCGAAGTACCCGCCTTGGGAAGCTATGCACTAATGCCAGTGCCTACTCCACCCTTCAAAGCAATTTTGGAAGTCTTTCTGAAAGCACCATCAGAGCTGTCATTGTATTACCCTCGATGTCCTGAATGTCATCAAGATGTCTTTCTTTTGATATTTCCTTTATCTTTGGGTAAAGACAAAAGCTACTGGGGGGGTCAGATCAGGTGAGAAAAGGGGGTGTTTTTATACAGTTATTTGTTTACCTGCTAAAACCTCCTTCAGAGATAGTGCCATCTGAACTGGGGCATTGTCACAATGCCAGAGCCATGAGTTGCTGGTGAAAAGGTCTGGTCATTTTTGTTTAACTTTTCATGGAGCCTTTTCAGAATGCCAAACAATAACCTTGGTTATCTGTCTGTCCAGTTGGTTCAAATTCATAATGAATAATCCTCTGCTATGAAAAGGGTTAGCAAAATAATTTGACTGTCAATGTGAGGGTTTACTTCTGCATTCTCTATACTCTTCCAGTACTCAGTCTATCCTTATGCCAACATCACTCTGTTTTGATCAAGGGACATGTATCCAACAATTGCAGTTATTATTCTTTTTGATGCCACATTATCATGATAGGCTAGCAGAAAGCTTTTATGAGATCAGTTCTCACTTAACCTTCTAGAGAATCAGAGATCACATGAGGCACTTAAGCCTACAGCCAGCCAAACCCTAAACATGGAGGGATCCCCCATGTCAGGATGCTGCCCACCTGATATGCAGCTGGCGAAGGACATGTGCACAAAGCCATCCATGTTCAGAGACACTGCCCTGCTGACCACAGGACCCATTACTAAGAGTAGAGCTGATGTAATTTTCCTTGTTTTTATCTGGTGTGCAATAAGCCATGAGAACCTCCCTCGAGCTGGAGCTTCCCCATCTCCTCCCTGCTGCCCCAGACCCTTTCCTTCCCTTTAGATATTATCCCTATTTTTACATGAGCATTGGTTTGCTTCTAAAAGCCAAAAGGTATCGCTCAGCTTCATGAATTGCTGACAAAAACGCCGATAGCTTAAAATTCTAAAATACCAATTGTGACAAAACTGTACTTTACTCTCTGATATTTCTCACTATTTCCTTTTATGACTCCATTTCGAAAACACTAAATATTTTCCTCATGGTTTCAAATTTATATCCTGGAACTATAACCAGAAAATGGAAATGATTAGATTTCATTTTATTTAAAAAATTGCATTTTCATGAGAGCTACTGAAGCAATTCCTTCAAGAAAGGCATTGTACAGGAACAGGAGTGAATTGATGAAGTTTTTCCAACTTTGTCTAAAAAGTAATTTTCCTTTTGTCCAAGAGAGTGTAAAATGCATAATCCAATTCTATCACCAGAAATATAAGAGAGATTCCCACATGCTTTGTTTCCTCTGTATTCATGGCCCGAGGAATATAGGGTGAAGAGCGGTGGAACACAAACCCTTTAATTTCAACTTCGAATGTATTCTTCCTCCCCTCTGAGCTTACCCTGGAAGGACTTGAACAGTACCATTTGGACCAAATAGAATTACTTGGGCACTGAGGCTCTGGAGAGCGGTAAATGTATACTCATCTTAATAGTCATGCTTTTTCATGTGCTCTTAATTTTAAAAGCATGTAATCCATATAAAACATTTATGAAAACTTTGCAACCCTATTAATTAATTTATCTACTTCCCATTCAATTATTTAAAATAAAAACTAAAATTCTTACAATTGCCAGGTACTACCCTACGTGCTAAAATTTGTAAATTCAATGAATGGTATTTTTCCCTTACTAGTATTTCATTTCTCTCCCCTAAGATAGGCTGTGATATCTATAGAATGCCATTTGAGAAATTTATTTATACATTTTATAAGATGGGAAAAGGAGACATGACTTCTAATACTACATAGGAAACTATAAATGTCCTTAATTAATACTACAATATTAATATTTTATATTAGTATGAAAATTAATATAAGATTACAATTCTGAAATAGCTGCTTAGATACATATGCTATCCTTAAAAATAATATTTGCAATATGCAATATATTGATAGTTTAAAGTCTCCATGCGTCTGTCAATTTTGGAGGGAAGCTTATAATTATAAATGAAGGTCAAAATAACATATTAAATCAAAATAAATCTTAAACAGAATGATGTAGAAATTATATAATTCTTATATTACTTCTTCTGGTAGGGTATGTAAGAAGATTGTATCATATAAATACGTTCCCATATGTTCAAACGAGAAGTTGCAAACAGCAAACTCAAAACCACTTTCCATCAAAGCAGTGATATAATTTCTTATGTCTGATGTGGTAACAAGATGGAACTTTCTAGAGATCCTCAAAGACAAAAGTGATGTGCAGACTTATTTTGTGTGCTACCATCAGATATGGGGCTTGGCTTAGAGGTATATGCTAGGGAACAGAAAGGGATCATTTACTCTATGTGAAATGGAAAAGTGCAAATACGACTCTGAAGAAGCATAGTCCTAAATACCTAAATCTGGCAAGCAGGGACTAGCCAATGATCCAGGTACATAGGCTATAGGGATGGGATATAGGGACATTGTTGAGGGCTTTAATTTATTAGGTAAAAACTACCATATGAAATAATGTTTTAATATAATCAGATAAGGATGGTGGTTATGTGCTCATCTAAAGCAAGTTTCATTTAGAAATAACCTATTCTATTTTTCAGCTTTTGACTTTTTAGCAACTCAGCATGTAGTCAATGGCACAATTTATAATATTGTCACACACAGTCATAGACATGTCATAAATGTAACAAAAGTAACATAAAAAAAGCAATATTGCCAATACAGGAGATTTTGGAAAATTGAAACAAAATTTGTCTCACATGAAGGATATTGAACTAAAATGTATGCAGAACAATAAATGTAATACAGTAAGAAGAGAAAAATGTTCGTCTATAAAGCAAGGCATTCTGGATGAATATGTTCTGTTGAGATGATAGATGTGGAGTTTAAACTAGTCTCTCCTCCCTGAATAGCCCAAGATGAGATGATCACTGTTTTAAAAAGAAAAGAATGCAGAACATTGAGTCAAGCAATACAGGAAGAGGAGCCTTGGAGTTTCTCTAGAAGTTTCTCAGTAAAATCCACAGGACCAGTGTCTGCCACAGCAAGATGGATATGGCAGGTGTACTGATTCTGACACAGCCAGAGTCACGTCCACAGCACAGGCTCCAGAGTTGGAGGCCCCATATCACATGGTGTCAGGAATAGGAGGCTCAGTCAAGGATCAGGAAACTTGGACTTTCAGTCTGAATGTCACTATGTGCCAGGGCCTTTTATACACCTTCAATGGTGAGTGAGGCAAACCACTGGAAGAGCCGGACTCATAATTCATTCTGTTTACAATAGAAAACTTCTTTAGAGCTGGGAACAGTGGCTCGTTCCTATAATCCCAGCACTCTGGGAGGCCAAGGCAGGAGGATCATTTGAGATCAGGAGTTCCAGAGAAGTCTGAGCAAAAGTGAGACCCCCATCTCTACTAAAAACAGAAAAGCAAGGCATCATGGTGGGTGCCTGTAGTCCCAGCTACTTGGGAGGCTGAAGTAGGAGGATCCCTTGAGCCCAGGAGTTTGAGGTTGCTGTGAACTAGGCTGATGCCACAGCACTCTAGCCGGGGGCAAGAGAGTGAGACTCTGTCTAAATAAATAAAAATGAAGAAGAGAAGAAAACTTCTTTAATCTCCTGTTTTCTTTGGGTAAAGATTTCTCATAGATTTTTTTGGTTTTCAGATTAAAAATTTCACAATCCAATCATGTCACTTTTAGTAGAAATAGTCACTATATGTTGCAAAGCTGAAACCAATTACACTAGTTTGTTAAAATTCTTTGACCATAATAGATGGAATTTTAAAAGAATGCTGGCTACTCATGTGAGTATATAGATGCATGGACTGACATTTTAACCTAAGTAAGAATTCTGCTAAAATGCCTACTTTTTTATTTTGGGGGCCTTATAAATCTTGTTCTGCCTAAAGAAAATATACCTTATCAATACTTTTTAATTGTACGTTAAAATGCCATCATATGCTATTATAGTTGGTGCCTATATTTACATCTCTAATTATGTTACCTTTCAATTATGTCTGAGGAAATTTAGAATTTTGTTACAAAATGAAATATTGACATATGAGGAATGACAATTAGGTTTACGAACTCATCCTAAAGAAAGTGCTACATACCTCATTGGTGAGTATCACTATGTTCACCTTCAAGTACTCCCCTTGGGAAGCCGTGCACTGACCCCAGCAAGCACTCCATCCTTAATGCACCTTTTCTAGGCTGGGTTAGCAAACATTACTGTCAGACCTTATGATGACAGCTCTGATGGCCATTCCAGAAAAAGTGTCCTCTAATTGCTTTGAAGGGTGGACTAGGTGCTGGCACTGGTGCATGGCTGCCCAAGGGAAGTTCTTTGAAGGTTACTGTAATGATTTTCAGCAATGAGTATAGGCAAAAAGCCTATAAGCCTGTGCCGGAATCAGGCTGAGAGTGAGCTAGTGAAAAATCTTAACTAACACAATTTAGGAGAGACCAGAGCAGAACTCCAAAAACCCAAAAAGACCAGAGAATGTTCGAATTAAAACTCCCATGATCTTAGGTCGGTCAGGAGACCTGGAACTTGCACACAAGCTCTGAGTATGCTTTAGGAATTTCCATCTTGTGTTGGTTAAAGATTAAGTAGCTGCTTCCAGCTTGTTCAGAGTCCAGAGCAGGCATTCAAACCGCCTTCCTCCCCAGCTGCGCTGTGACCTTATCAGAATATGGGCAAGATTTTTGACAACATGTTTTTCTTCATAGTTATTTAGAGTTAAGTTAAAGACAAAGAAGAATGTGTATTTGTTAATCAGTAAATTCATAGGTGTTGTGAGGAAAAAAATCAATTTTTACAATGCATTCATGTGATTATTGATTGATGGTGTGTACGTGCAGACCTGGCTATTTAAGCTGGGGAGAAATAAAGTTTCTTAGCTACTTGCCACCCAGAAAGCATGTAGCCCTCTCTATTCATACCATTTCAAAAGCAAGTTTATGCTCCTCGTCACCGACCACCTGAGAGAACTTTCATGCAACAAATGAGGTATGTGGCATTTTTTTCTAGGATGAGATATGACCATGTAAATTTGTCTTATTGGGTGTTCAAAGGTTGATCTATCCCTAAAAAATATGTTTTTCTTTATGTCATCGTGCCAAATTTATTTGAACTGTGATTCCTTTTCCAACAGTACTAGTAGAGGTCTGGAAAACCCTCCATCCATTCTCTCACTTGGTTCCTTAGCGTTGACATTTGTTCTGGTCATCTCACATGGGGTATCTTTCTGTGTTTCAGGCTAAGTGTATACTCCTTTGTTCTGTCTAAGCTTGTAAGTAAATAGTTCTTAGTCAAGGCACAGTCTGAGCCTTCAGTTATCTCAGACTCTATGAGGGAGAGGGTGTTTTCTCTTCTGAGGACGGGCATGGTCCACTTGCCCTGTGTCAGCAGCCTGGGCACACGCTAGCCATGATGGTTGGTACACACTATTGGAGCTGTTCGTGGTGTTTCTTCCTGAGGTGAGGAAAGGCATCGCTCCATCCAGTGCTCAATTGTGTTGAGGTTCCCTTAGCAACTCTAATACAAGGATGTAGTGGGCAGAAGTGTTTGACTTGTGTTTCTAGCATCTGAGATATTGATGATCTTTGCTGTTCTTCAGGTAGTGGCATTGCTCCCCAGGGACTGGAAAATGTACCCCGAGTTCTGATTGACCCTGAGGGAGAAACCCAAGGGAGCTGAGACGGACGCGAGGGATACATAATTATATATGTGAATTTTGCATTCGGTTCTAATAGCAATGGAGGAAGCCAGTGTAGCACCGAACACTTGTCATTGATGAAATAGCTTAAATTCTCTTCTAGAAGAGGCTATGAATAAAGTTAGATTTTAAGATGAACATTAAAATGGAGTGTTAGAAGTAGTTTTCACTTACATAGGCTGTAAACTGGATGGAAGAAGAAAAAGAGGTTGGTTTGCAATGTTCCATTCTGAGTACTCTACAGAGAGCACTTAAAGAGACAACCAGCCCTGAGGGCAAAAATAACATGATTTTGTACACCGAGACCCTGGAGATAGTTTATATTCCTACTTTCTCATATTTTTGTACAGTAGAATATGAAATTCCAGGGAGACAAGAAATTTTCAACATCATTCATTTTCATTAATTCATTTATTCAAAAATATTTAAGGAGCAACTCTTCTAACTGCAAGGCTATGAGCTATGATCCCCTATCAATAGCATTGCATGCAATGATACATTTACTATTCATCACTTGAGGATGTGCCATTTAGATAAGGGCTTCTGAGAAAATTCACTGAATGAGAGGAAAAGCTGGAGAATAGTATTTTGAATCAGTTGCTGAGCTAATAAAATAGGACTTCCTAAAATGTGAAGTAAACACATATCCTGTATTATATCATTGAAAGTTTTTCTAATGGAAATATTTTTTGATATATCTGGAGTGCTTCAGGTCATACATGTTGATGCCTGAGAATACTGTCTGAACCGTGTATGGGACGTTCAGAAACATTGTGTCTTACTGGATGTTTACGAATGGAGATATTTTTTCCTCAGTATTTAGTATATTGCTTTGGAGACGAAATGTAGCACAATCAAGAAAAGTAATTTATATTTTTTTATGCTGAATTTTTTTTAATTTTTATTAAATCATAATTGTGTATATTGGTGCAATCATGGGGCACAATGTGCTGACTTCATATACAATCTGAAATATTTTCATTGAACTATTTAACATAGCCTTCATGGCCTTTAAATCACTATATGAAGACATTTATATTCTACATTTAGTAATTTTCACCTGTACCCTTCTA
>CAUYRH010174070.1:0-15453 GCA_963574655.1 Perodicticus potto
GGTGGGGAAATAGAGGGAGGCGAGTTATTGGCGTGGGATGCGTTGCAATAGGCATCTAATGAATCCTCAGTGTGGAGTTTACATGTTAGGGAAGCATCCTGCTGAAATGAGAAGCGAGTGCAGTATGCAGATTCGCACAACCCGAAGACCTAGTATGCACTTTTGTATTAATTCAACGCAAATTTATTTTGCACCTGCTATATGCCAGGAAGTGTTGTGTATAGACCCCGGGCTGCTGTAACTACCACAAACTTAGTGGCTTAAAATAACACAAATTTATTATCTTATGGTTCTGGGTATCAGAAGTCCAAAAATGTCCAGCTAAAAATCAGAACGACTGTGTTTCCTCTGTAGGCTCTCGGAGACGATCTGCTTCCTTGCTTTTTCTGGCTTGGAAGCTGCCTTCATTTCTTGACCCATGGCCACATCACTGCAACCTCTGTTTCCATCACCACGTCTGTACTTTTCTTTTCCTCATTTCCTTCCTTTTCTCCTACCTTCCTTCTTTCCTTCTCTCTTTCTCTCTCCCTTCTTTCTCAGTTCCTTTCTCTTTCCTTCGCTCTCCCTCTTTCTTGTTGTCTCTTCTGTTTCTTTTATTTCCTTTTTCCCTCTCTTCTATTCTTTTATTTC
Source organism: Perodicticus potto (assembly GCA_963574655.1). Classification (NCBI taxonomy): domain Eukaryota; kingdom Metazoa; phylum Chordata; class Mammalia; order Primates; family Lorisidae; genus Perodicticus; species Perodicticus potto. Next base: position 631 of record CAUYRH010174070.1, read on the forward strand.
TTTCTATATGGAGAGTTTATTTGGGCCAAAATTGAGGATTGCAGCCTGGAACACACTTCCAAGTTGCCTTAAGGAATGTTCCCATCATATCTTTTCTGACTCTTCTGCTTTTCTTTCTCTCTTGTAGACAGCCTTGTGATTAGATTGGGCCCACCTAGACAATCTAGGATACTCTCCCCAACTAAAGATCTTTAACTTAATCACATCTGCTAAGTCATTTCTTCCTGTGAAAGACAATACTCACAGGTTCTGGGGATTATTTTGTGAACATTTATGGAATGGCTGCTGGTATTCTGCCTAGCACACAGGATGTCTCACAGTCACTTTGAATTTAACAGGTGCAAAATGGAATTCATCATCTGATGATGAAATGAGGTGAATTTAATTCAGGCATGGATCCATCATCAATGAACCATCCATCATTCATTCACCGAACAAGTATCTTTTATGTGTCAGCCTCTGTGTATCATTAGTTTGTCTGTGATAGAACAGACATGATTCCAACCCTCACAAAAATCCAGTGAAAGACAGAAAAGGTATAAATACATATTCACTCATAATTTTACAACTTGAGGGAGACAAGTGGTAGTAGAACATAACAGGAAGACTTCTTTGAAGTGGTTGTCAGGAGACAGATTAACAAAGAATTTAAGATCAAGAATTGTAAATTGGGTTTTGGAAGCCCATAAAAAGAAAAAGATCACGAAAGCATCAGAGACCCAGAAGTGGCTATCACCCTAGGTGTGGGGGAACAAAGGAAAGAGGTTGGAATTTCAACATTTCTGAAGCTTGGAGATAGGCCCTGTTGAGCTGGAATTAAAAAATTCTGAAGGGGGACCTACTGGTGTTTCTGAAGGGCCACAATGACAATGATGTGGTCCTGAGAAGTTTTAAAAGCTTCAAGCTAGAGGCTGCCCCCATAGCTTAGTGGGTAGGATGCCGGCCACATATACCCAGGCTGGCAGGTTCGACCTGACCCAGGCCAGCTAAACAACAATGACAACTGCAACAACAACAACAACAATAGCTGGTGTTGTGGCAGGCGCCTATAGCCATAGCTACTTGGGAGCTGAGGCAAGAGAATCGCTTAAGCCTAAGAGTTTGAGGTTGCTGTGAGCTGGGATGCCACAGCACTCTACCAAGGGCAACATGAGACTCTGTCTCAAAAACAAAAACAAAAAAACAAAAAAACTTCAAGCTAGAAATAAACTCCTGCTGCTGAGGTCAAGTGCTGCTGCTGGGATGCAGAAACCTGGCTACATTCACGCTGACAGAAGAGCAGGAACTCCGAAGTCCCCATCTGCCTCCTGCCTGCCAGTTGCCCACCAGTGCTCCTTACTTGAGGCCTTAGAACTTCAAAGCAAAGCATGGAAAGGTGGTTTGAAACTAAGAGATAGTAGCTTTGACTAAAACTCCCACAGTCACAAATTATTTCTTAGGTAACCTGGAGAGAGATATAAGCTGCCCAAAGCAATACAAAGGACAATTAATATTAAGGCTCATGGCTACCTGTATTACAGAGATGAACCGTGATTTACTTACTGCTGTGACCAAACTACCACAAAATGTAGCAGCTTAAAACATTTCATAGTTTCTGAGGGTTGGGCACCCAAGAGCAGTTCAGGTGAGTGTTTCTGGCTCAGTCTCTCCGGGCGCCCCAGTCATCTGATGGCTCCACTGGGGCTGTGGATCTGCTTCCAGGTGTACTGCTCACGTGACCGGTGGCAGCAGGCTTTGGTCGATCAGCACCTGAGGCCTCTCTGTAGAGCTTCTCATGACATGGCAAGTGCTTCTCCCAGAGAAACTGATCCCAAACAGGGCGGGAGAGTGACCAAGAAGAAAGCCACAGTGTCTTAGGACCTGACCTTCCATCACTTTTGCTGTATTCTATTGGTCACACTGACCAACTCTGGTATGATATCAGAGGACACTATGTAAGGGTGTGGATATCGGGAGGCAGGGATCATTTGGAACCCATTCTGAAAGCTGGCAAGCACAGATGGCTATGTGAAACTCTGTCACTTCCAACTGAGGTGGTGGCCAGAGTGAAGAATGGCTCATGGATTCCAGAATACTGCCGGTCTCCCCTATGCTGTTATTAGAAATGTTTGGGGGTCATCCCCAGTTCCCCTTCCTGCTACCCCTGTCCTACCCTCTGTTAGATCATTGTTTTTTTTGAGACAGAGCCTCAAGCTGTCACCCTGGACAGAGTGCCATGGCATCACAGCTCACAGCAACCTCCAGTTTCTGGGCTCAAGCGAGTCTCCTGCCTCAGCCTCCCAAGTAGCTGGGACTACAGGCACCCGCCACAACGCCCGGCCATTTTTTGGTTGCAGCCGTCATTGTTGTTTGGCAGGCCCAGGCTGGATTTGAACCCGCCAGCTCAGGTGTATGTGGCTGGCGCCTTAGCCCGTTGAGCCACAGGCGCCGAGCCTGTTAGATCATTGTTATTGGTTGACTACACTGACTACTTCAGTCCGATATGTAATCCAATCCAGTGTTGAAAGGTGAGTATGTAGATAATCCAGTGGATCCTGAAATGGCCCATTTTTCATTTCAAGATTGCCAGCTCCCTGAGAAGATAGCACAGTTGGATAATTCAGGGGATGATGGTGCTGTTTGTCTGAGATGTCTTTAGTTACAAAGTGACATTTTAGGCCATTGGTGATTGTCCCGGGTTACTCAGATGGGAGTCAAATTCAACAGGCAAGGTCTCTGGTAACATAAGCTCAGGGGGGTAGTGTGTGGAGCAGGTGGTTGCTTCAGACAAGGCAGTAACTTTCCCTGGCTAGGAGTTTAAAGCTCAACATAGTTCACTTGTTAGTTCTGTGCTCTCTTGACTTCAGGAAGATTACTCCACATTCGTGACAAGATGGAGATCATCCTTGTTGAAATTTGGGCAATTGGCTACGCTGGTAGCTTCTTAATTCTTCCAGCATGACTTGTGACCCACAACAGCACTGTATCCTAGATAGCTTGATCAGACCAGACATGAACTTGGTTTGCTGTTTTGGTTATCTAAATGAAGAGTTCTACCTGGAAATTACATAGGATAGGCAAGTGATCAAATATGGTTGTCCATTTGAATGTGAATGATTTCTGATTCTCTTTTGTCACTGGGATGGAAAAGAACACATTTGCCAAGTCTACAGCTGCGGGCCATATGCCCAAGGTCTGATTAATCTGCTCTATCAGTGATGCCACATCTGGCATCTCAACTGCAGTGGGTGCTACTACCTGGTTAAATCTGTGGGAGTTGGGAGTCTTTCTCTGGGATCCATTCCTTTTCTGCAGGAGATTAAACAAAGATAAAATAATGACCACCAACCTCGCATCTTTCAGTCTTTAAAGGTGACACTAATCTCTCCTACCCTCTCATCCCTTGGAATACACCAATTTTTTCACCTAGGTGGGTTTTGTGTAGGGGGTAGTTTCAGAGATTTCCATTTGGCCTTCCCTACTATGGCTCTTCTACTTCACAGACTGAGGACCCAGTGTGGGTTTTATTCCCACTGCCAAATATACCAGTTCCAATTATGCACATGGGTACCTGGGAAAGGACCCCTGGTGGGTTGAGCCTCTGTAGTTCTAATAGGGTCTCTAAAGGGAGAGCTCAATGACACTTTGGGTCTCTGGGTATCAATGTCTACTTAGACTTGTTTATAATGGTTTCCAAAATGTCTTTTTATTTCTTTCCCCCCAGTACAATCATCTAAGTAAATGGTCATAGATCTCTGGCTGAATTATCACAGTATATACTTGCCACAGTATCCTTGCAGGAGCCTTCTTCCTAGAGACCTGGCCATCTTGTCAGCCGTTGGGGTCTGGATCTGAAAATTTACTCAAGTCTACGGACTGGGCAAGGGACTGTGACTTTTATTGAAAGAATTGCCCTCAGCCTCCTCTTCCATTCTTGTTCATCATCGTTGTTATTATAGATGTTAATTAACAGCCTTGTTGGCAGGCTAACAGTTTTGCTGCTACCACCATGTTCTATTAACTTTCTCTGTGACTCCCAGTAGGTCAAGCCCTCTTGGCTGCTCCTTGCCTGTCATTGTGGTAATGTGGGCTTCTGGAAATGAAGTGTCTCTTACGTACAGGCCTCTCTTACTTGAGGTCTCATCCTTCCCATGGCTGTTAAGGAGCCCAGCTCTGGGACTGTCATCCCTAACCCACAGAGGAGAGCCACCACTGAACGTTTTAGCGATGTTGGTATCGCTCTCATCAGGGTGTCCTTGGAGAATGGTGTGGCATCTTGACCTTTTCATGGACATTATAATCCTCTACCAGGTCTTCTGGTGTCGTATAATGTGTCCTTTCCAGCTCACCCATGTCCATGAGCTGTTACAACCTTCCCCTACCGACTTCCGGGACACTCCGGCTTTTTCTACTTTACTGAGAGTTGGTTGTTTTGTGCAATCTTCTAAAAGCCCCTCCATCGGTGAGTTTGCCCCATTCCCTGGGTCTTTGCTAGGGTGTTTGTTAAATCCCAGGTCCTGAGAAAATGCCCCCAAGTCAGTGAATTCTTGCTTAGCCAGTTTTAAAGAACCCACGGATTTCCTACATATTTCTCTGTCTTCTTCCCTCATGTACAGACTAGAGTATGTAAATTCTTCCATCTCTTATCAAGCACTGCTTGTCTCCAGCTGGGTTTTGGGGGGCACCTGCTGCCCTGTGAGGGAGAGGCTCCTGCCACATCTTACAGCACAGAAGAAGGGCTAAGCCTTAGTGGGGCGCAGAGGTCATCTCTGCATGCCCAGAGGGTGCGTGTGGCAGGGATCTGGGTTGTACAGACAACGCCTTCTCTTAGGCATCCATCTAGATGTTCCTGTCACAGTCTTTAGGGGAGAAGGTTTTCCCTACCAGGTCCTCCACCTTCTGCCTTACAGTGGCTGTGTTCCTGCACTTCTGGGGCCCTGTGGCTCCCCGCTCTCCAGTCTGCTGGTCATTTGTGCCTGCCCTTCCCGACTGGTGATGATGACCTCTTTGTAAGCTCCCGTTGAGATACTCTGCTTCTTATATTCAACGATTAGCTGCAATGCTCTCAGTCTCTCACTAACCTTCTGCAGTTCTTCTACATAACTTAACAGTAACCAGCCAACTTCACTGGTGGTGTCCCTCTGTTTTTCAAAAGGCCACACCCATAGATTTCCCTCCACCAGGACATTTTCCCAGGTCACTACCAACAGAAATGTTAGCAAGTGCAGTACTATCTAGAGCCAGGGACTATGGTGCCCCATGTAGCCCTTAGGGTGGCTTCCTCTCTGTCTCCTGCGTGCTGGGTGAGTCAGTTCTGAATCACCGTCTGACTGCCTGATTTCTCGGACCACTCACACTACCATTTGTGTTAATTCGGGTCCTCTGATAGTCACTAATATGGGGTTAACTGTGCAAAGATTTTATTAGGGGAAATGCTTGTGTGAAAAGAAATGGAAACTGTGGAAAATTAGGAGTCATCAGATGGAGCAGTTGGCTTGAGATTGGGTAGAGGTGTCCTACACTGCTATGCAAACTATGGAAGGTTTGGTAAAGTCTTCGGGATTCCTGTGTCTATCAGCATGAGGCCTGCCTTAGTCCCCACTGCACTGGGTCACAGGTAGGGAGCAGCCTGAGGAGGCATGGGCTTGGTGCAAATGTGGTAATGAATTTCAGAGGACAGCTGCTGATGGCCTAAGTCCTGCCACAAATCATTGATCTTCCTATGTCTGCCTATGGCCTGCCCATGAATCCTGACTTCCCTCCTGTAACAATGGTTGAAATGTTCAACTCTTAGTTTTAGCATGGGATCTCAGCCTCTCTTGCCTGCTCAAGGATTTTCATCCAGCACTGACACCTTTCTTTGCTGTGTCATTAATTCCTCCTAATTACTGAATTATTTCCACTCGCACTCACTAGCATCTTCCTGACCTCACCTGTGCCTCCACGCATGCTCCATTTCTCCTTGTCCCAGGAAAGAGAGGGAGTGTCTTGAAATAGTTTTCTATACTTGTCTTCACCTCTTCATTTCCCTTTCTTTAGTTCACCGTGAAGAGTTTTTTAATGATTTATTAAACTATGTAAGTTCAATGTGATAGAAAACAATAGCAAGAAAACAGATGTCATCTAGAATCACATCATTTTAAGTCTGGTGACTATCACCCTTTCAATCTTCTTTATGTACAGACACATGGTTTATATAATGAGAAAATTTTACATGCTGCTCTTCCATTGCTCTTCTTTGTTTATATCCTTCTCTCTATATATCTCTTGATACAGCCCCACTCCCCCTTCTGCTTTGTACACACACACACACACACACACACACACACACACACACACTTGCACCCCTAGTGTAAACAAAATGAAATGTGTACTTCCACACTTTCCTCCCTGTTGTCATGCAGAGAACATTCATTTATATAAAAATAGGATCATACTATAGATACTTCTCTGTAGCCTGTTGTTCTCATCTAAGGAAACCCTGTGGAAAATCTTGTAAATCAACTAGTACAGATTATGTGGTCAATGTACAATTTTTATTCAATTTTTTATACACTATTAATGGGCATTAACTCTTTTTCTAGAGTTTCGCCACTGCAACTAAGGATGACATCCTATATCTGTCCATGCACACACACACACACCCTGATATATTGGTCCTCCCCTTCCCACCCTATGAATAGATTCCTGACTTGGCATTTTTGGGTTCAAGAGAATGTGTATTTTATTGATTGATTTTTGTAGAGACAAGGTCTCACGATGTTGCCTAGGCTGATCTCAGGCAAACCTCCTACTTCGACCTCCCAAAGTGCTAAAATTAGACATGTGAGCCACTGCACCTGGCCAATAATATGTATTTCTAATTTTAATAGATTTTGCCAGATTGTTTTCCAAAAATGTTGTAACATTTCACATTTCTTTCAGAAATGCAAGAGAATTTCCTTTCCTTCCCTGACCCCCATTCTTTCTTAAGAGTATTACCCTGATGACTTTTTACCATCAAGTGAACCCTGCAAGCTGATTGTAACATTGTAACGTTGGTTTGTGTCTTTCCCATTGTCCTTGAGCTTGGATGTCCCTAGTAGAAAATCACCTGATTCTAAAGCCAGTCTACCTTAGTTTGAATTCCACCTTCATCACTAACCGGTTATGTGCCCTTAGAAAAATTATCTACCCTTCTGTGCCAGTTCCCTCATCTCTATAATGGGATAGTAATAGTTCCCACCTCAAAGGGTTGTTGAGGGGGATTAGTTATGAGAATAGTTCCGTGCATGTAGTAAACACTAAAAAAACACTTGTTTTAAGTATGTTTATTGGCTGTTTGGACATGCTCTTCTATGTAATGACTATATTCTTTGCTCATTTTCTGCTGGCTGGTTTGTCTTTCTTCCCTCCACCAAGCTTCAGGTCTTATATCATCTCTTTCATTAAATATTTTAAAGTTTTATTCATGTAGGTCATGTACTTTTCATATTGAATTTACGTAATTTGTCACTGCAATGAGTAAATTACTTTTTATTATTTCTATTACTAATTGATCATAACTATTTTAGAGAAAGATATTGGTTTTTAAATATTTGTTTGATAGTGAGCCAAACAAATTTTTTACTTATATAATATTATTTAAAGAGAGGATTTTATTTATTTTTATACAATGTTTATACTGGTTATTTTATTTTTCCCTTTTGATGCCAGAACTTTCAGAACAATGGTGAACTGAAGATCTGCCTGTCTTGTTCTTGATTTTAGTAAGATAAGACATGATTTGTGGACAACAGTTTTAGTCTGTGCCTGTGGGATCCCATCTTGCCTGTAATCTTCCATTTTTGATTGCCTGTGCTGTGGATTTCAGACTTATTTAGCCTGTTCTATCATCATGTAAGCCAGTTCTTTTAAAATAAATCACTTTAGAGGTGATGGTTATGTTAACCAGTTTGATGTAAGCTTTCCATATCAAATCAGCACATTGTACCCCATAAATGCATTAATGTACAAAGTTATGATTTAATAATAAAAAAGAAAACTATTTGGGTAATGGTCACACTTATAACCCTGAATAAAGCATTATAAAAATTAAAAACAAATCACTTTAGGCCTACACACGCACGCACACACACACACACACACACACACACACACACCCTCTTCTTGTGGTTCTGCTTTTCAGGTTGAATTCTGATGCAAATACTAATTGTTTAGAAAGCTGTAATATTATTTGGACCAATTAAAGAGAGTATTTTGAACATCAAAATAAAATTTTAAAACTTAAAAATTAAAATTTGAAATATCAGCTACTCATTTTCAACATAAGTCTTATATTTTATATATGAATCTACCACTAGTGAATCTTCTGAAATCTATTTAAAGCAAATTATTTAAATCCAAACACTTTCATTAAGTTCTTTCTACATAAATTAACTATAGCCACATAAAGTTTCATATGAAGAGTTTTGTATAAAATAATAATATTGACACATTTATACATTTTCAAAAATTTATTTTCATTCTTAGGAAGGATTGTAATAGCCAGATTTAGTTGTTGCTTTTTTTTTTTAAATGCCATATAAGACTATATAGAGTGGCTTTAAAATGAATGCAAATATATTAAGAATTAATTACTAACATACAATATATGTGAAAACATTTCTATTTTGAGATAATTTAAAAACATTTTTCAGACCTTGAATTTTGTGACATACAAGCTTATATTTAGTATTTCTTGGTCAAACACATGCCCTCACTGTAAGTAAACATACACACTCATTTTACATGCACGTATCCATAAAAAAAAAAAAAAAAACCAAAAAACTTCAGTATTCCTATTTTGTCTTTGATTTTCCTAGAGGTTTGTGAAGTGGTTCAAAAATATATTGTCTATAAATAGTCATATACCGGAAGTAGCTCAAAACAAGAACAGTGAAGAACATTAGCAACAGGATAAAGAGGAAAGCAGCTACCAGGTAGGCACTGGGACTGAAATGAGATAAAAAAATTAAAAAGTCATTATACATTGTTCACACTTTGGTTGTTAATTTATTTAGTCCAACTTTAGAATATTATACCATCAATAGACATGATGATTCTTAAGACATGACATGTACCCTCCAAGTGTTTACCGTTTAGTGTTTGAGGGGTGTGTGTGTGTGGACACCACTTATTAGATGATACTCTCAGGTGGGTGCCAAACATCTGACTTTTCTCCTGGGACTCTGCATGGGTTTCTCCCATCAGAGTGCATTGGTTCCTTAAAATGAGCTTGCCAGAATGAAAAGCTCAGAAGATGACACTGAGCCTCGAGGGAGGTCAACCTTTAATGGCTGATAAAGCAGGGTGAGGCCCTCAGACTAGACAGAGGGAGTGGCCAGGGAAGTTTAGGACAACCAATAGTCAAGTGCACAAAAGCCAAAGAGTCAGTGCTATGGAAGATCCAATAAGATTGAAAAATCTCTTAGCTTAACATAGACCAAAGCTATTCTGATGAGAACTAATTGGTGGAGTGATAAGATAGAAAGAAAACTGTGTGGGTTGTAGAACAGGGAAATGGAGAATGAGTATAGACAAGATTTTTGGGAAGTTTTGTCTTACAGAGGAGAAATCTGAGGGTTATTAAATACCTATTGGAGGGATCTAGTTGAGAAAGCTGAACATACAGAAGAAAGAAGGAATAATTGAAAAAATAAGAAGGAATAATTGATTTAAAAGCTTCCTTAGAAAGTGGGAAGGGATAAGGTACAACAGATGGAAGAAATCTATTTAAAGAGGAGGAATAACATCTCTTTTTTTGTAATGGCATGGAAAGAGGAAAGAATGGGTAGATTTTTACATTTGGAATGAGAAGTAGAGAAAGTTCCTAATTTCTCTGGAAAGGGGACAAGACACTCAGAGAAGAAAGCTAATTTGATAAAGTGTGAAATAGTTGGAATAGTGTAAGCACTGGTTGACCAGAGTAAGATTCCCAGGCAATTTGGCGATCTACTTAAAAGTTGGAGATGAATCTTTCCTGCTGGATGACTTTCTGTACCAGCACTGGGCTGCTTGTGGGTAGTCACAGAGAACAGGTAGTTGGGGATTTGCCATATGGGGGACCAGGTCCCAGAAGGGTAACAGACTACTGGGTTAATGTAATAATGGACTTTAAAATGCAAGGAAATAGAAAATAAAAAGAGAGATTGAAGTAGAGGTGGAGAGCCCAGTGAGGATGAAGAAAGGTTGTAGTGGATATAGTGGAATTAACAGGCTGGAAGGACAGGAGCTCATTCTCAGGGAATGAGATGCTTTTGAAAGGAGAGAAGTATTAAGAATTAAACCTTGTTACTCTGTTCACTGATGACTATGGTATGACCTTTACTCTGTTCACTAATGACCAAGGTATGACTATGGTGGTGGATGGCTGAAGTGCAGTAGAGGAGGAAGTCTGATGTTGGATGTTGGATGAGGACCCTGATGGTAGGGCTTGCTGTGCAGAGGAAAATGGTGTAGGCAGGCCAAAGTCATTGATGAACAAAGGGGAGTTGGAGAAGACATAGCAATGACAAAGAGAGCTGGGTGAGGCTGAGCAGATGACATGAGCATCAAAGGATCAGGATAGATTTTGGTTTTATTTATTTTTGTTTTGTTTTATAAGAATGAGGGTAAAAAATGATCTGGAAGTGGTCATGGAGCCCTGAGACTCATGGGGAGTGTGTGTGAGGAAATAGCATTACTTGAGAGGGCTGAAGGGGAAGCAGTGTCTCAGGGGAGATCCTGGTTTTACTTGCGGAGATGGATGAAGGTCTAAGAGGACAGCAGAGGGCTTATGTGTGTTTGCTGGGTAAGTGGTGGCAATCCCAGTGATAAGAAAGGAAGAATTTAGAAAGTGGTAGAGGAGTTGGGCAGAGGGCTAGAAGTAAATGGAGGACCAAGCTCTCTGCCTCCTACAAGCTGATCTCCAATCATTGTTCATGAAAAGGGCTTTCTTACTAAGAAGGGTTCACCACCAGCTATCCCCTGTCTGTCTGCCTCTGGTACCCTTCATGGCCAGGTGCTAAGAGGCTAAACTATACTCACTAACCTAATGGACCATCCCTTGTGCTGTGCCCATATTCCCTGGCTGCTGGTTGGTGAGAGGTTAGGTGAGATCCTCCTTCTTTGCTCTCTCTCCTTTCACTCTAACTCAACTTGACTCCCTCTTCCACTGGCGGGTACTCAGGTGGACATACCTTAATATTCACCTAAATCAAATATACCAACCTAATGAGGTAGAAAAGTCATTGCAAAAGGGCTAAGAATATGTTTCCCAAAGTTACTCAGAAATAGCTAGTGGTTTATCTCACTTAAAGATTATTCACATTGTTAACCTTTCATTAGCACAAAAATACCAGGAGTCAATAATATTTATAGCAGGGCCATGAGTAACTTAATTGTTTTTTTCACTTTTGTTTAGAATTTTACAAAAGGACCCACCAAAACCCAAATTCCAAACATCAGGCCCAAGACAGAGAGGTAAAGTCATTCAAGGTCCTAACTTTAGTATTCAGGCATTTTTTTTAGTGACAGAGTCTTACTTTGTCGCCCTGGGTAGAGTGCCATGGCATCACACAGCTCACAGCAACCTCCAACTCTTGGGCTTAGGCGATTCTCTTGCCTCAGCCTTCGGAGTAGCTGGGACTACAGGCGCCCATCACAATGCCCAGCTATGTTTTTGTTGAACATGGCGGTTTGAACCTGCCATCCTCGGTATATGGGGCCGTCGCCCTACCCACTGAGCCACAGGCACCGCCCATATTAAGCCTTTTTTACTCTGTTCGCCAAGGGAACTGGAGCTGAGTCCAGGGAAATGCCTTCACAAGCTGTGTCCTGGATGCATCACAATAATGGTCAGGGTTTGAGAACTGACTCTGGCTTAGAGCAGAGGACACAGTCACTGTGGCCTCCCAATCCCTGATGCTACATTTTGAAGGTGGACTTGAGAGACATGTTTGATAAGAAGACAGTGGCTGTGGAACTGGATGGAACAAAACGGGACTCTTGCTGCTATAACAATTCTCAGGAGTTCCTGCCGTATCTTTGGTATAATATACACCTAGAATTTTTAGAATGCCTATATAGAGCAAAAGTGAAATAGCAAGTTTCTGTCATTTGGGAAAATAGATTCATAAATAGTGAAAAAAAATGTATAAAAGCTATTGACCTTGCAACGAACTGTTTGTACAAATTTGTTTTTTGAGGATTCATTTCCATTGTATACTGTATAATAATATTTTTTATAACAGGATTTAGGCTGTGGACCCTGAAGAGCAATTGTATAGACTCTGTTTTTAGGAAGCATTGGGGAGAGGTGCTTTGTTTTTAGCCACCACTTGTCCTTATTAAACCCTGGTAGGCCTTGCCCATTACCTGGGAATTGTTCCAAAGGTCTCTATTGCAAATATAGCTGTTAGGTTACAGAAACTGCAAATTAGAAAAATAATATTAAAGATTAAATTAAGTATAATATGTTTAAACACTCCACATCTCTATGGTAACAATCAAATCATATATATATAATCTTAGTTAAGGTCTAATTTTCTTGACAGGGGACAGAACAGATACACTTATGTAACAGCTGTGATTATTTCTCCATATGTACATCATAGGCTTCTTCAAGGTTCCTCAGAGCTCACTGTCCTAGCAGCCTTACATTATTTTGATAGTGATTCCCATGGAAACAGTGACAATGATATTGATAATAACTGACAATAAGGATCGACAGAAATAATATACAGCTAACATTTACTGAGCATTAATAGTTATTGAAAATGAACACTAAAGAGGCTTTGCTATATGCCAGGCAGTGTTTCTAATGCTTAGGTGTATTATCTTAGTTAATCCTCATAGCAACCCTTCCTTTTAGAACAGGAAATTGAAGCTCAGACAGGTTAATCAATGTGCAAAAGTTAACACAGTTGTATAATAATCAGCAGAGCTAGGATTGGAATTCAGGTTTTTGTGATCTTGGAGCCCATGATGGTCACCTGATGTCGGCTGACTCCTTCAAGAGGCTCCTAATGTCAGGAACTTGGTATATGGAACTGTATTATCCTTTCTAAAGTTATTGCGTATCTATCATAATTTAGCATATTGCTTGGAATAAGGCAAGATATAAGTAAATAAGCATTTATGACATGATTTCTCCCATCTTCATGTGAGAGAAGACAGAAAAAAGGAACTTCTGTGAATTATTTGAAGTATGCTCAGCAAAGTTAGAGATTTTTACTCAGGTGCTTCTCATTTATGCCTCAGAATGCTATGCGATATGTATTTTTGACCCATTTTACTGATAGAAAAATACACTCAAAGAGATTAAGCAATTTGCATAGTAGTGGCAAAATTAGGATTTAAACCAAAATAGTCTACCATTATACCTACTTGTGGAATTGACACATCAACATGAAACAAACAACAATACAAGATACTGTATTGTAAATACTGATGAGCCATGTAGACACTTATCACAGAAATTTTCACAGTAAGGTAATTATTAAGGCCTGAGGCCAATCAGAAAGGCTTAAAGGATAGTTGGAGGTTTAAATAAGCAGAGATAAAGGGCCATGGCATCCCAGGTGTAAAAAACAATGAGCAAAGACTGGGAACAGGAATGAGTTTGTCAGGTCTAAGAGATAATGAGGAAGTGTGTTGGTGCAAATAGAGGAAAGCAGTGAGAAGGCACATGTGTGTATATGCTCGCTCACAAGTACTTTGATGAGGGCCTTAATGAAAGGCTTAGGAACTTGGGCTTTACCCTTTTTGTATGAAGGAGTCATGACTTTTGAACTTGATTTAAGAGTAAAATGAGTTAAAATATAGAGATTGAATACAAGTGGACCATATATAGAAAAAATTATAAGTAGTAAACAACCCAGCTCTGCAGTATGGAACTGTATTATCGAGTCTAGGCTTGAGTGGAGACAGTTGTGACTAAAAAGTGGGCAAGGTTGACTTTTGATAGCATGACATTGGGGTGGACTTAGCATGGAATAAGCAATTTTAGATTTTTATAGTTTTAAAGGTCTCAGGACTTTTCTAAGTATCTCATTGAAGAATAAAATAGAGCTAGTATTAGGAACACTCATTTCCACCTGTGTTTAAATGAGAGACAGTCAGGAAACAGTATTATAAACTAATGTTAGGAAGAAAGAGGAATAGCAATTTATAGGTTGTATCAGCGGGATTAAGTGAGGTTTAAGATTTAGTTTTATAGAATTAATGTTTTTAGAAAAAAATGTATTTTTAGAATTCACCATAGAAGTCATCTAGGCCTTGGATTTTCTTTGTTGGAATGTTTCATATATATATATATATATAGTTTTTTTTTTTTGAGACAGAGCCTCAAGCTGCCACCCTGGATAGAGTGCTGTGGCATCACAGCTCACAGCAACACCCAATTCCTGGGCTCAAGCGAGTCTCCCGCCTCTGCCTCCCAAGTAGCTGGGACTACAGGCACCCACCACAACGTGCCAGCCATTTTTTTTGGTTGCAGCCATCATTGTTGTTTGGCTGGCCGGGCTGGATTCGAACCTGCCAGCTCAGGTGTACGTGGCTGGCGCCTTAGCCCGTTGAGCCACAGGCTCCGAGCCATAGTTTTTTTTTTTTTTTGCAGTTTTTTTTGGCCAGGGCTGAGGTTTGAACCTGCCACCATTGGCATATGGGACCAGCGCCCTACTCCTGTGAGCCATGAGTGCTGCCCTGTTGGAATGTTTTTTTTTTTTTTTTTTTTTTGGAGACAGAGCCTCAAGCTGTTGCCCTAGATAGAGTGCCATGGCATCACAGCTCACAGCAACCTCCAATTCCTGGGCTCAAGCGAGTCTCTTGTCTCCGCCTCCCAAG
>CAUYRH010174076.1:0-37332 GCA_963574655.1 Perodicticus potto
TTTTCAGGTATTCCTATCAGGCGAATATTGGTTTTCTTTGAGTTGTCCTAGAGCTGTCTGAGAGAATAATCCATTTTTGCCTTCCATTTCTCTACCTCTTTGGAAGTTTGGGAGCGTTCGAAAGCTTTGTCTTCCATGTCAGAAATCCTTTCTTCTGCTTGCTCCATTCTGTTACTGAGGGATTGTACTGTATTTCTCAGATCTTTAAGGTCTGCAACTTCTTGTCTCAATGTGTCAAAATCTTTGGTCATTTTGTCTTTGAATTCATTGAATTCTTGAGACATCTTTTGGGTCATCTTTTGAATTACTGCCTGAAATTCTAATTCCATCTTTTCCTCCATTCTGCTGATCTTATTTGCTATCCAGACTCTGAATTCGATTTCTAACATCTCAGCCATTTGCTTATGCACAGGATCTTGTGCTGTATCTACCTTGTCATTCCTTGGGGGAGTATATCTACTCTGATTATTCATATTTCCAGAGTTTTTCTGTTGATTCTGCCTCATGATTATTTTTCACTGTTGCCTATGACCATCCTCAGAGTTGGGGAGGTGTCTCTCCCAGATCAGACCCCAGCAGGATCACTCTGTTGTTGCTGGATCTTTGTAGGGGGTGACCCTGTGTGGCTTTTCTGAGACTGCTCCACCCAAGGATTTCTGGCTGCAGGAGAAAGCAGCCAGATCAAGCACACTCAGATCAAGCAGCAAGGCATAGGATGCCGCACCCGGTGGCCTTTGCAAAGGGAGCCCATGGCTCCAGCAGTGTCTGGCTGAGAGGAGGGCTCTGGAGGGAGGACACGGGTCACATAGCCTCCTGAGTCTCTAACCAGATGCCGGTGCTAGTTGGAGGCAGAGAGGGTAGGGGAGGAGGCGGGTTGTGTGGCTTCCGGAATTCCTGGCCCAGGCTGGCAGAAGGAAGCCTGGAAGGTTCCTGCCAGAGTCCTTGGCCAGTGTGGGTGGCAGGCAGAGGCCCGGCACAGAGGTCCCAGCACAGTCCCTGGCCACAGCAGACCAGGTGTCCAGCCAAGTCCCGCTGGAGTCCCTGGCTGCTGCAAGTGGAGTGCTGAGTCCTGGAGGGCATGGATCAGAGCTGCATGGTGGTCCCAGCAGGCAGCAGGCTGAGGCCGGATGGGGAAAAGATTGGTGCTGCAAGGGAGTCTCGGCGGACTTCCTGGCTGCTGCTGGAGGCAGGCCAAGGTGCAGCTATCAATTGGCCGCACGTGGGTCCTGGCAGAGAGCAGGGACCTGGGGCATAGTTTGGAGCCGGCCGGGGGTCTCAGCGGGCAGGCCAAGGCCAGGCAGAGCACTGATCAGCACCATGTGGGAGTTCCTGCAGACTTCCAGACCGCTGCTGGCTGAGGGCTAATTCCTGGTAGGGTGACAATCGGGGCTGCACATGGGTCCCAGAGGAGTGGAGTTCTTGGCCGCTGTGGGTGGCGGGCCTGGGGCATGGATCGGAGCCCAGCTGGGGTCTCAGCTGGTGGGCTGAGGTTGTGTGAAGCACAGATCGGCACCACACGGGAGTCCCACTGTACTTCCTGGCCGCTGCTGGGTGCTGGCCAAGGCCCACAGGGTGCCAATGGGGGTCAGCGGAGGTCCCGGCTGAGTGGAATTTCTGGCCACTGTGGGCCGCTGGCCTGTGGCATGTATTGCAGCCAGGCGTGGGTCCTGGTGGGCTGCAAGCCAGGCCAGGCGGGAGTCCCGGCAGATTTCCTGGCTGCTGTTGGTGGTGGGCCAAGGCTCAGCGGGGTGCCAAATGGGGCCGCTGTGTTGTCCCTGTGGAGTGGAGTTCCTGGCCACTGTGGGCAACAGGACTGGGGCATGGATCAGAGCCAGGAAGGGGTCCTGGCGGGCTGCAAGCCGAGGCTGGGCAGGGCACAAATCCGCACCGCATGGGAGACCTGGCGGACTTCCTGGCCGCTACTGGTGGCGGGCCAAGGCTTGGAGGAGTTCTTGGCTGTTGCAGGCGGTGGGCTGAGGCCCAGTGGGGCAAGGATCAGAGCCCCTCAGGGGTCCTGGTGGCGTCCCTGGCCTGGGGGCTAGTGGGGGCTCGGTGGGGTCCTGGAGTCTCTTACCTGGCAGGCCGCCTGGTCCAGTACATAGGAAGGGTGGGCGCTGCTGAAGTCCTCCTCCCTCAGTTTCAGCAGAGGTCAGGCTTCTGGTGTGTCAGGTAAGGGGGAAAGGGTGTCCTCGAAGTTCAGAATGGCGGAAAACTTTAGTTCAGTTTTTCTGCCTGAAGCTTGGTTTCTTGAAGTTGCGTCTTGCCTCAGAGGTGACCTACAGTTATCACTTCTCTCTCTCTCTCGACTGGGCTCCCAGTCTTCAGCTCAATTGGGCAGTTTCTGGAGGGTATCTTTCCTTTTGGACAGGAACCTCTGTCAGAAGCTGCTTGCAATCAGCCATCTTGCTCCTCCCCCAATTGATCAAAAGTTTTTTCATGAGTTTACTTTGGTGGTAGAGCATCGTGCTGGTCATTGTGGAGGATGGGTTTGAGAATATCCTGGAGAGCTTGTTTATTTATGGCAAATTTCTTCAACATGTGAATGTCATTACAGTATTTAATTTGTCCATCATAAATGAACCCCAGTTTGGCTGCAACCAGGATTCAGGGTTGAAAGATGTTTTGTTTTAGAAGGTTGAAAGTCAATGACCATCCTCTTCTAGCCTGAAAAGTTTCAACAGAGAGATACGCAGTCATTCTAATGTTCTTCTCTTTGTAGGTTATGGTTTTCTTACGTCTGGCTGCTTGCAGAATTTTTCTCTTCATATTAACTTTGGTGAAGTTAATTATAATATGTTTGGGAGATGATTTCTTTGGATTGAATCATGCTGGGGTTCTGAAATTGTCTGCTATCTGAATTTCAGTATCTCTTACTACGTTAGGGAAGTTCTCCTTGATTATCTCTTGGAGTAAGGCTTCTGTGCCTCTTGGGACATCTTCTTCTCTTTCAGGGATTTCTATAAGGCCAATGTTTCCTTTTTTGGAGTAGTCCTACAACTCTCTAAGAGAATGATCCATTTTTGCTCTTCACTTCTCTTCCTCTTTGAGAATTTTGGAGTGTTCAAAAGCTTTGTCTTCAATGTCAGATATTCTTTCTTCTGCCTGTTCCATTCTGCTACTGAGGGATTCTACTGTATTTTTCATATCTTGGAGGGCTGCAAATTGTTTTCTCAATGTGTCAAAATTTTTGGTTATTTTGTCTTTGAATTCATTGAATTCTTTAGACAGCTTTTTAATTATTCCTAGAATTTCTAATTCCAACTTTACTTCCATTCTGTTAATCTTATTTGCGGTCCAAATTCTGAACTCGATTTCTGTCATCTCAGCCATTTGTTTATGAATGGGATCATCTGGTGTGTCTGCTTTGTCATTCTTTGGGGGAGTTGATCTACTCTGATTATTTATGTTGCCTGCGTTTTTCCACAGATTCTGCCCCATGATTATTTTTCACCATTTGGCTAGATGGGCAGGTAAGGTGAAATTAGTTTGGGGGCTCCTGTAGTTGTGGTTAACCAGCCCTTTGCCTAGGAGCTGGGACTGGTGACCTTAGCTTTTTCCCCTGTAGCTTTGCAAAGGACCAATACCATATTACAGTCTGAAAGTCTGGGGACCTGCTTGGTGTGGTGAGGTTAGGTAGCTCTGTCTTGTATTCAGGTGTTCTTTGTCCAATCCTAGTGGATCAGTGACTCTGGGTTGAAGTCTCAGCTGAAATTTGCTTTCTTGGAATTGCAGCTGCCTCAGCAGAGGTGACATGCAGTTATTATTCTTCCTAGCTCAGCTCCAAGTCTTCAGCTTTATTGGGTACTTTCTGGTCATTAGCCTTCCCTCTGGATGGGAGCTTTTGTTGAAAGCTGGCTCCAGTTGGCCATCTTGCCTAAAGGTTCAAGTTCTGTAATCTTGAGTAAGTATCTTTTTTAACTTAAATGTGTTCTAATTTTTTTAGTTAATATTAATTTTTTCTAGCTTGAAAAGTTTCAGCAGAGAGATACGCAGAATTCAGTATCATTGTCAAAGTTATACATGTTCATAATTTAGAAAGTCATATTGTCATTATACAGGGCTTTTTATAAAAAATGAAATTCAGAGTACCCCTTTATAATTTCTGTTCTGTAGAGGCATCCATTTTCAGGTCTTTTAACTGATTCTTATGATATTTGCCTTCATATATCCACCATTTTACATCCAAACAAAGAAATAAGCAAAAAACCCTTTATTTTTCAGTTTTAGGCATTATCCATTGACTTGTTACTGTAGAAAGTTATAATTTAGCTTTCTTTCACTGCCTATATTGCTAGCATATATACTTAACTGTATTTTCCCCCATTCTTCCCAACAGAGTTTTATTATAATATTGGTTATATCATTGTAGTATATATAGTATTGTGAAAATAAAAGCACAAGGCATTGCTGAGTCATGTTGGGTAATATTATTTTTCTTTTTGTGAAAAAATTTAGTTTTCCTTATTTTTTTTTCTTTTTTGGGTAGTGTTGTTTATTCTTAGTTTCCTATATATTTGCCACTCTTTTATTCACAAACACTTCCCCAGTTGTGCAAATCTTCTTTCAACACACTAATATACATTGGGTGTCAATTTCATCCTAACAGTTTCCGAAGAGTCATCTGACTTGCCCACATCAGGATTGGCTAAGGCTTAGCTGGTCTACTTCCGTCATTGTCCCAGGGATTCTGTTTTCCTATTTTGAGTAGGATTTTCTTTAACCAGATTCCATGTCTTCTCTCTCGGTTTTCTTCTTCGTTTGATAGATCACAACTTCCTGAGAAAATCTACTTAGGAGATGAACATTTTGAGACTGTGTATACTCAGAATATTTTTTATTATTTTACTCTCACACTTAACTGATAGTTGGCTGGGAATTGAATACTAGACTAGAACTCATGTGCCCTCAGAATTGAAGGCTTTAATTTTTTGCTTTCTATCTTATAGACTTGCTAATTAAAGTCTCAGTAACATAGGTGAACATTCAGTTTTCTGTGTTAGGCACATTCTATGTGTATTTATATTTATTATGTCATTGAATCCTTACCACAAACTCGCTAGGTAGGTAGCTACTTTTCTTACCCCCTGTGCAGAGAAAGAAGCTGTGAGACAGGGCTGAGTAACTTTCTCAAGGCTCTAGGACTAACAGTTACAGACTGCCTGGGATTGGAGCCCAGGGGAGCTGGGTTTAGAGCTCTTGCACTTGACCTCCCCACCTTACTGCCGTATTGATGACCAATCCTATCACTAAAACAGGAATTGTTTACTGTTATTGTTTGTGTTAGTTTATATTTAGTATTCTCACATTTCACATTGTTGTGTCTCATGGTGAAGCTTTCCTCATTCATTATCATGAACACACAGTGGGATGTTTCGATCTGGAAACACCATTCTTCAGTTGTGAAGAAAGTTCTTGACCCTATTTATGTATCAGTTTCCATCCTTCCATATTCTCCTGTTGCTGTGGGTGGTCCTACTAATTTTCCTATTCTGTGCTTTCTTTGTTTTCAATTGCTTTACTATCTTGCTCTGTTTTCTCAAAGCTTTCTTCAACTCGCTCTCCCAAATTTTCTATTAAATTTTTTGTTCCTGATATTTTAGTTTAATATCTAAAAGCTTTTCTTTTACCTTTGAAAGTATTTCTTTAAAGTGTTGTTCTCCCCTAAAGTTTATTACCTTCTCACAGTTCATATCTCATGAATATGTCTCACATATTCATATTTGCATCATTCAGAATATTTTGATTTTTTTAAAAAAAGTTTCATCCAAGTCACAAGTTTATGTTTACTTGGTTTTTATCTGTGTGCTGTCTCGTGGTCACGGGCTATTTGTATTAGAAAGTTGCCTGGAAGCTTTGAGCAGATGGACAAAGCTTGTTGACTGGGCATCTGTGCAGTGAAATGGCTGGGCTGTTTTACTGAAGGATCCATGATATCAGTTCTTTTAGCTTTTCTCTTGAGTTTGGCTCATTCCTAGGAGATCAGTATTCTGGATTCCAGCATTTTGGAAGTAAGTGAAAGGTAGCACTCAGCATATACATAGAACTTAATTTCCCTGCTTTTGACACAATACACAAGCTCTTACATGCACCAGTATCTCCCATTGGAGGGACCATCTGTCCTCACTCCCACCTGCACCCCCAACCTCCAGTGCCCTGTAGTGGTCAGGCAACCTGGGTGGGGCAGGGCAAGGGGATGTAGGAACTGTCCTCACCCTGTGGGTCAGGATTTCATATCTGCAGCTTGAGCTCCTACTTTAACAACTAGCAGCCATTTCTCTGGGTTTTTAGTATTGTTTCTCTGCACCTCTGGTACTCACTGTTATTCTGAATTTTGTCCTTTTTTTTTTTGTTTTTGAGACAGAGCCTCAAGCTGTCACCCTGGAGAGAGTGCCGTGGCATCACAGCTCACAGCAACCTCCAATTCCTGGGCTCAAGCAAGTCTCTTGCCTCCGCCTCCCAAGTAGCTGGGACTACAGGCACCCGCCATAACGCCTGGCCATTTTTTAGTTGCAGCCGTCATTGTTGTTTGGCGGGCCTGGGCTGGATTCAAACCCGCCAGCTCAGGTGTATGTGGCTGGCACCTTAGCCCATTGAGCCACAGGCGCCGAGCCAATTTTGTCCTTTTTTAAGACAACATGTCTTGTTAATCTGATTCCAATGTGTGCGTATGTGTGTGCATGTTTGTGTGTGTGTGGTTTTATCACCCTTAAAGTATTTCCATATAATTGTAAGGAATCCTTAAAATAGTCCTGCCAGGGTCTTAGTGTTGGCCCTGCTTCAAACATGTGAAAACAAAATTCCACAGAAGTCCTGTGACTTGAGGACACGTGGCAGTAAAGTGAATGGTTTGGGGGCTGGAAGGCATGTCTCTTCACTCTTAGTCCAGGGCATTGTTACTGCAAACCACTGCAGACTATACATTTCTAAAAATCAATACCACTTACTCCTCAGAACATCACAGAGCTTCTTAGGAAGCTGACCTCATCTTGGTCCATGTCTTATTAACATTAAACACTGGCAGCCTGGAGGACAGAGACAGGCTCACATTCCTATTACTAGTGATGGTCCTGAACTGACTTTGCACTGAGACAAAACCAGCCACCCTCTTCAAGTTTTAAGGTCTGGGCTTTGGAAGCTTGCACAGGTACTTTCAGTTTATATAGAGAGAAGCTTTTCAGAAAATTCCCTGTCCACATGTGAACACTATCTATTACAGTGTCATTTAGCTTATGAGTTCAAAGGACATGATAATTTTGAAATAAAGTAGTTTTAAAGCTAAATGAAAAATACAAAGTACATATATTTGGAAAGGAAAAAAAAATAATATTAATAGGGATTTTCCTTTGAATTAAGTGCTAACACTGGGATTTAAAAAATGTCTTTTATTCTTTTGCATTTTTCAAGTCTGGCTTCTGAAATTTACATCTAATCAGAACTCTTGAATTTCTTACCCACCATGCAAACCAACCAAGGATGTGCACTCCCCAGGCTTTTACCAAGCTCCATGGCTTCTCCATTCTCCTTTGGCTCAGGCCCCAAACCCAAGACTCAGTCTTAATTTCTCTCTTTCTCACACATGACAGAAAAATATTTCTGAATTTGAGCTCCTCTGACAAGCTCTGATGCTGCCCTCCAAACCCTTCCTGTGTCTTACTCCAGTAGCCTCTAACTGTCTTCTCCACGTGTCCACTCTTGCTTACCCCTCATATCAGTCCTTCATCCACCCCCCAGCAAGGTCCTTTCTGCACAAATTCATCATGCCATTCTGCTCATTCCTCCAGTGGCTTACTAAATAAAACCTCTCCACTGCTCTGTGCCCGCTGCTCCTCACCTACCTGGCCAGCTTTCCCCTCTTCCCCTCTCGCTCCATTCCTCAGGCTTCTGTGGCCTTCTCTGTCTCTGAAGTCACCATGCTCAGAACCACCTCACAGCCTCTGTGCTCGTTAGTCCCTCTGCAGCATGCAGGCCCCCCAGGTCTTTGCAGAGTTGACTCCTATAATTCATTCCTGTCTCAAATCGTCCTGAGGCACTGCTGGCTCTACCAGAGGTATTGCCCCTTCACCTCTCCTGTTCTTTTGTTTCCTCCCCTTTCTTAATTTTCTTCATAGCATGGTCACTGCCTCACTTCTACTGAGTATGCAGTTATTATAATCTGCCTCCCCTCTCCAATGTTAGCTCCTTCATGGGCAGGGACCTCACTTGCAGCTCTACCACTAATCTTACAGCAGTTTTGGATCAAGAGATGTTTTGTTTCAAGTTATCAAGTAGTACTTTTTTTTGTTGTTGCCCTTGGTAGAGAGCTATGGCATTACAGCTCACAGCAACCTCCAACTCCTGGGCTTAGGTAATTCTTTTGCCTTAGCCTCCCGAGTAGCTGGGACTAAAGGTGCCCGCTACAGTGCCTGGCTATTTTTTTGTTATAGATTGGGTGGGGCTGGGTTAGAACCTACCACCCTCAGTATATGGGGCTGACACCCTACCCACTAAGCCACAGGCGCCACCCAATAAAGTAGTATTTTACAATTAGTAATAAAGTATGTACTTTCTTTTCTTTGAGACAGAATCTTACTGTCACTCTCAGTAAAGTACTTTGGCAACACTCAGAGCTCACAGAAACCTCAAACTCTTGGGCTCAAGTGATCCTCTTGCCTCAGCCTCTCAAGTAGCTGGGACTATAGGCATCAGCCACCATGCCTAGCTTTTCATTTTTCTATATTTTTCTACTTAGCAGAGACTGGTATCCCTCTTGCTCAGGCTGGTCTTTAACTTCTGAGCTCAAGCAATCCTTTGACTAAGAATGAACCAAAACCCCAATGACAGATTGAGGACTTTCTGCAAGTTGCAGCTTTAACAAAGAATAAGGATGAGTTGTCAGAAGGATTGAGAAGTTAAAGAAAGTGGAAGTTGAGCTGAGCTTGACCTGAAACAAAGTGTTATAAAGGCTAAGAGGGAAAAGAGAAATAATGGGAGAAGGAAAATAAGACTAAAATTAAAAACAAGAGGTGACTGAGAGCAGCTTTTGTGTTACAGGTAAGAGTACAGACAAAATTGAATCTGTAAGGTGGGATGGGTTCGGCCCCAGGCACAATGCTGTTGAGGTTATTTTTCTGTGACAGAGCTTCCAGACCTGTTAGCAATGATGGCAGGCACTCTGCTGAAAGGTTGTAGAGGGCGCCTGAGATGGAAAGTGAATGGCAAAGAGCATGAGATGATTTGGCCTCTATTTACCTATTAATTTCAATTGGGAATTGAAATGTCCATTTATACAGAGATTGTAAACAGAATAGGCACATGAGACAGGGGTCCAAACTGTTTTCAAATCTCAGGTTTACTAGAATCTAAAATGAAGCCAATTCTAGAATATTCACCAAAAGAAAATATTCAAAAAGATGAACAGGCAGAGAGAGAGGGACCAGACAGGGGTTTCGCATGCATGTACATACTGACTTGACTGTTCCTGTACAAATGGTGTTGTGAGGAGAAAACAAGATGAAATCTGAAAATAGAATAAGGAATGTTGCACACTCACCCCTCCAAACACATGAGCACACATACACTCACACTTATGGCATGACCCAAGAATATATACACATGGAACCAATGAAAGAGCTCTTGATAGCCATTTGATCATCGTGAATTAAAAGCAGAATTCCTGCGGTCTGGACCAGGTCAGTCACAGTTCAGTTGAGTTGGTCTCATGTGAGTCATTTTACATTGTCTCCTGGGTAAAATGAGAGGATTTAACTAGATGATGCATAAGTTCTACTTCAATTCTAACAATCTCTGTATTTTAACACGTGGCATTGATTTGGGACAGGTGAGGTAAATCAGAACTGTCACAGCTCCTAAAGATCGATTCATTGTTTTATTCTGCTTATAATTAATCAAATATCATTCATTCATCATCCATCATGTTCATCCTTCATTCAACAAACATGTAGTGTATAACTATTACATGAACATACCAAGTGCTACTCTAGAAGTTCCAATCAGGAGTAACAAAATGTCCCTTCCCATAAAAAATTCAGTAATAACCCTCGACCAAAGTGTTTTGACATTGTAATTTTTTAATAGTTGATTGGTTTTCAGGATTTTGGTAAGAGTCATTTGGTCAACAGAAATAGATACATTTTATTTTAAGTCATGGAGATTTCTATATATACGTGTTTCTATCTGTTCTTTTGAGAATCGCACTAGAATTATTTTCTGCAAACTTTGTAGACATATGTATATAAAGTATGTAATGTGAAAGTATGCACATCTGTGTTTTGTAAGCCACTGGCCTGAGGATGATAAACATAGTTTATAGCTCAGTCCCACTCGTTGATTTACGGACTTTAGCTCCCATGAGGTAACACAGTTGGGCATGGAGCTCTCTGTTCAGTTCTGAGTCTGAGGCCTGTTTATTGGAAAAAAAGGCCATTTCTCACTTCTTCCTCCCTTTGACAAATGTCTTCATCCCTTGGAGCTTGGTAGTCAGCTCTGACAACTTATCTTTTTCTTCAGACTTGCCACCTATTCCTAGCATCCTCACATTCTATTTTGCCAGAAATTTGTGATTCACTTTGACACTTTTATTATCAGAAAGACATCCAAAGAAGGCTGCTTCAGTTTTGGAATTTACACCTCATTTCTTAAGAAATGAAGAAAGGCACCAAAAGGGGCCTGTGTTTCCTAATTCAATAACTACCTGCTAAAGCAAAAACTCACACTTATTTAAGAGCCAGATGGTCATTTCCTCTTGTTCTGTTCCACCTAGTAACCCAGAATTATATGGTTTTAAAGAGAAACCTAAAGTAAAATTAAAAAAAAAAATCATTACAATTTGTCTCATTTACAAGTAAAAATAAATCATACAAAAACTGGATAATAGGTGGGTTATTATTCCAGAATAAATTATATTTTTCTCACCATTTTGTGAGAGATGTTTAAAATAGCATTCCCAATGGCAGACATGGAAATGTGCTATTTAGATCTGTCTTCCAGGAAGGTCTTGGCCAGCAGACTGCCCTCCTCACTGCTCTTTCCCTATCTGCCCGGCTCCAAGTGCTAGGGTGATACTCTTCCCTGGGCTGCTCCTGACTAGTGACTGGACAAGGTAGGGGTCCCTCAGGAATAAGGATTTGGGTGCCGTTGCCAGGTCTGCCATGGAGAACAGCAGAGGTGGTTGCTGAGAACAAGGAGATTGCTGCCCTGAGACCAGCTTTAGTTATGGCAGCTCAGCTTGTCCCACTAAATCCCCCTTTTCTTAGTTTCCCTCAGGAAGAGACCCAGCAGAGTCCCAGAGGACCTGCTGCCAGAATACATGTAAAGGAGGAGATCCAGTGAGTACAAGGGGTGGACTATGATAGACTCAGGAACGTGCTTTCCAGATCCCTCTGGACTGTGATAGACTCAGGAATGTGCTCTCCAGATCCCTCTTCAAGGATGGCATTTCTTTCCAGATGCAAAAAGCCACTGGTATCTGACAGCCTTCAATCACTGTCTTCTTGGGAAAGGGCCTCCTTCCTTCCAGGTGACTGAGCAGGCCAGCTGGTTCAGACACTCCTGCAGTGGAGGTGAGAACCGCAGGGACCTGGCAGAGCTTCTGTCCCCTTGAACTTGTCTACTGTGAACAAAATGTTCCAAGTGAGGCTTGGGAAGTCTGATCTCTCTCCAGGTTTGGTTTTTCACTTGTATATTGAGTATATTCATGGGCACAGGCTTGCTGTGAAGCTTAAATGAGAGGGCAAATAAAAGAGGGTCCATTCAGCACAATGCCTGGACCACACTGCCCAACATAGGATAATAGGTGGATTATTATTTCAGAATAAATTATATTTATATAGAATTATAAGCGTGTGTGTTTGTTCACATCTATTTGATCTTCATTCCTGCCCTTCGTTAGTAAGTTATGAAGATACGGCAAATGATGACATCTGAGTCCACACACCTGTTAGGGCCTGTAGGGTAAAGGAGGGGTATCCTCTCAGAGGTCAGATTTCCTTGTGGACTGAGCCATTTTACTCTCCCTGCCCTGCTCTAAAGCTGCTCTCTACTTCTGGAGATTCCAACTCTTCCTCATAATACTCTAAGTTCTTCCCAGTACTATAGGGATAATAAAAAGTACTCAAGTAGCCCACCTTAAATCCTTTAAATGAAAAACAGCCACAAAAGAAAAAACTTTCATAGTCTTTGAGAGTTTGGACAACACACTACAATCAAGTAAAATAAACAAGATGTTACTTGTTTGCAAAATCTAATAATTATATATTTTTCATTTTCCACTTGTTGATCATTTACTATAACTTAGAAATTGTGGACCAGACATACATTCTTGAAGTTCACCTGCCTATCATCCTGTCAGACAGAGAAATGGAACTTAGAGAAGTTATGCAACCAGCATGATCACACAACCAGTTAGCAGTGGATTCACTGTGAAGTTAATACAGTTTCACTTGGTGTGAGCTGTTTCTAAGACCCCTTGGATTCTGTTTTAATGGTTATGTGTTTGTACTAAATTTGCAAAGGTAAGATGTCTTAACAGAAATCATTTGAGGCAGCTTTCTCTTTCCATTCCAAAGTCCTCGCACCCTTGTTCATGGCATCGGAATGGCTATAGATCTTTCAGGGAGATGGCTAGCAGCAAGTTTAGATGGGAATTACTTTGGGTTTAGTGATATTTATGTTAGGATGAGTTATCACTAGCCACTCCAGGGTAAGAATTCACTGTGCCACCTCACTGAGCATCATGACACAGGACATAAGACCAGAAGTTGTATCACAGAATGAATCTGACCTACAGAAACCAGGACTAGCAGGTGATAGAGGAAAGACAAGGTTTAAACTGTGTGGAGTGAAAAGCTAGTCTATGGGAAATATCTCCAAATCTTACAGTTGACATGTAGGTAGAGTCTAATCCAGGTTTTTCCACATTTGGCAACAATTCTTTTTGCGGCAGTCTCAAGCTGTCATTCTTGGTAGAGTGCTGTGGCCACATGACTCACTGCAACCTCAAATTCTTGGGCTCAAGCAATCCTCTTGCCTCAGTTTTTGATTTTTAGTCAAGACAGGATCTCACTCTTGTTCAGGCTGGTCTCAAACTCATGACCTCCAACAATGTACCCAACCTTGGCCTCCCAGAATGCTAGGATTACAGGCATGAGCCACTGTGCCCAGTTCTAAAACTCTATATGGCATTACCAGTAATGACTTTTGGAGCCCAAAGACTTGGCTTGGCTTTGCTTTGCTTTGCTTTCCTTCCCTTCCCCTCTCCCTCCTCCTTCCTTCTTTCCTTCCTTCCCTCCTTCCCTCCTTCCTTCCTTCCTTCCTTCCTTTCATTCTTCCAGGAGGAGTTCTCACTCTGTCATCCAGGCTGGACTGCAGTTGTGTTATCACAGTTCACTGCAGGCTTCAACTCCTGGGCTCAAGTGACCCTCCTGCCTCAGCCTCCTTAG
This sequence comes from Perodicticus potto, assembly GCA_963574655.1. Taxonomy (NCBI): domain Eukaryota; kingdom Metazoa; phylum Chordata; class Mammalia; order Primates; family Lorisidae; genus Perodicticus; species Perodicticus potto. The sequence goes on from CAUYRH010174076.1 coordinate 13,437, forward strand.
TAGCTAGAACTACAGATATGCACCACCTGGATCATTTTTAAATTTTTGTCTCACAATGTTGCCCAGGCTGGTCCAAAACTCCTGGCTTTAAGTGATCCTCCCACCTTGAACTCCCCAAGTGTTGGGATTACAGGTGTGAGCCACCATGCCTGATCCCAAAGACACTTTTCTGGTAAGTCATGCAGTACATACAACTGTCAAAAAATTAGTTGATAAAAATATTGCTACTCTTCTGAATACTGAGTGTTTGGGGCATTTGAAATTTAAAAAAAAAATATGTTTTGATTTACTTTTATTTCTAAATAAAAATCCAAGTTTGGTTTTTAAGCTTCATATTTTATATTATTTTCCTTAAAGGAAATTTCTAAACTTGGATCAATCCTTGTAGTTAGTATGTGCCAGAGCCAGAAATTCAGAACAAACCTGTCTGATTTAAAAGCTATTTCTTGCTACAATTTTTTCTTCTTGTTTGCTTTAGCTTAGTCCTAGTGGCCCCAACCATCACTTTCTATTGAAACCCCCTCCCAACGCTATTAGGTCACTTCTTTTTATCTTCTCACCTAATGAAGTGGTGATTTCTTGCTCACAATCCCATTTCCATGACAATGCTCTCCTCTAGAGACACTCTTTATGCCATGTCAAAGTTCTCAAAACCAGAAAATAAGCAACTTGTTTCCTGCACTGTCCTCCACACTGCTAACCTCCAGAACAATCTCCTGCCTTTTCCAGATACGTTAGGACGGGCTTCACGGCTTCCTTTACAGTGATGTTCCTTAGTAATATTGGCATCTTCCACTTTAGTCCTCACTATTTCTTGGCCTTCTCAATACATATGAGCTTCATCTCTACTCTGTCTGAGCCACTCACAGGCATGACCAGAGCCTGCAATTCAGCATCACTTAAATAGCCCTGCATCCAGGGTCTAAGAAGCAAAAATGTCCCTTCTTCCATCCAAGGGAGATTTTCATTCTTCAATTTTCCTAAAGTTACTAGCTACCTTCCTAGAAAAGAATAATAAGCCAGTTCCTTTTGTTCTTGCCACCTCAAATCTTCAAAATCTTAAATATATCAACTTGACATTTGTTTTAGTCATCTATATTCATCTACCTATGGCATTTTCTTATTCAATCTTTTCCTTCCTCCTCAGAAATTATCCTACTAGTATTCACTTCTGAACAAAACCTGACTCTTAATTTACAGGAAAGGTTGAGGGCAACTGTCATCTGTGCTTCCTTCTGAAGTGTGACTTCCAAGCTCTCATCTGCCTCATCTATTTCAGAGAAAGAGATTCCTTTCCAAGGCCTCCTTTCCTGTGCCCCTTCACCCTTTCTGATGCCTGTGCCATCTATTATTTTTGCATTTTCTGTCACTCTTTCTTCCTGGATTCTTTCCCGATGTCTAGATTGAGCTTTCTATCACTCACTTGAAATAATTGACCAACTTCAAGTGGCACCCTCTAGGGTTGAAGGTGCAACTAGGACCTCAAGGATGTCAATATTTCCTTCTTAATTAAAGATCAAGGAGGATGCAGAGATGTTAGGGGAGACTTTCAGAAGGCTCCAGATTGCAGAGGAATATTGGAACCTGCCCAATTTCTGGGTAATCTACATCAGGATAAGTGATAGAAATGTCTCCAAAGTGGGGATGATTAGGTTTTCAGGGACATACAGCTGGGTCATCAGGAAAGTGGAATTGTGCCGAAACTGCAGCACAATTTCCTCTCACAGAAAGGTTCTTGAGGTCTGGCGAAGGTATGTAAGCCTCTTGGAGAGAAGGGCAGGGTAAGGAGGGGAACAGCACTGCACATAGGCATCCCAGCCTCAGAAGAACACTGAGGTGTCCATATGCAATTTTAGAGAGGGTGGATAATGGAAGGACACTTAAGATTCATACAATTCAGAGATGAGCCATAACCTGTAAGCTGCCTTCTGCTCACAGCTGACAGGCCTTCTTTAGTCTACAATGTGTTTTTCATAAAAATTATATCAGCACATACAAATCTGAAAGTTTCACATGATATCATATTTGGGTTTTCAGGACATATTGGGAGCTCTGACAATCCAAAGTCAGAGTGGCAACCACTGGTAGGATCTGAGCAATGGTTGCCTCTTTGGCTGGGTGTGTGCTCTCCAGGTTGTCATCGTCATCCCCATCTTTCATTTTATTCTGTAGGCACTGACACCTGAATTGACACCTCTTACTTACTCCAATTGTTTAATCCTACAAATGATAGAACTGAGACCCCACAAGTTCACATGGTGATTCTAAGGCCCTGTAGCTAGTCAAAGATAAAATTTGACCTGATTCCTAAAGCTGTGTCCAAATATCATGTTGCTTCTCAAAGTTGCATGAGCCTAAAATTCTTGATGTACAGAAACAAGGAGCCTAAGCCTAATGTAAGAAGAGAGCATAAGTAACACTTTCTGCCACCATTAGCTTTGTAACTAGCCTTTTGAAATAATGCAATTTGCTCAGGATGTCTTGTCACTGGGCAGATCAATAGCTGTGACCTACTTGCTTATGTAACTTGTAATTGTGTTTCTATTATAAAACTCATTACAGAGTACAGTAAGAAAAAACTTCTCACTTTTACTTCTTAGGTTCTTTCCTCAAATTATGTATGCTGAGGGTCAAGACTTCTTACCCTCAGCCTTTCTGGCTTTTGATCAGGTAAAAGTAACAGACTATAATTCTGATTATGTAATTCATTCTGCTATTAAATTGACATTTAGACAGCCTTAAGTCTGCCATTCTGTGAATTATTTATTTCATTAGCATCTATACACATTTTATTTGTTGCTACCTTGAGAGGTGAAGAGAAGAGAGACTTCTCCATTACAAGTCATGGCCCAGGCCCTTCCTCCCCTCCGCCCCTTCTTATTTCTTGCCTTCTCTCCCTTCCATCTTTCCTTTCCTCTTTCCTTACTATGCCTGAATTTCTCTCCCTTTCCTTTCTCCTCCTTTTCCTTCCCTCCCTTTTTTTTCTCCTTCCTTCTCTTCTCTCTCCTTCCCCTTTTTCTTTAATCATTTATTGGTTGCATATTGTGTACTAGCCATTACACAAGGAAAGTCCAAATGACAGGAGATTAATAAACCCAGGGCAGCCAAATGAAAGCATAAACAATGACACAGAAGTATAAGACACACACAGCAGACACTGCCAGAGCCTCCCCAGTTCTCTCAGATTCCTCCCCCAGACAGCAGCCTGACTTTTGAAGGCAACACCAGAATCTTTCTGAGCTGCCCTCAGGCTTCTGGAACCCACTATGCCTACATGCAGCACCAGCTAGCAGGGCCTAAGTAGGTACACGGGTAACCCATAAACAGTGACTAATTAGCATATTACTATACATACCCAGATCCTACCTTCTTGGCCAGGGTAATTCTGAATACTAACTTTTTGTAGTTTTCTTGATTTTGATTTTGACAGCAATTATCAGTTACCACAATGATTGTTGACTTAATAGCAAATCTCTTAATAGTTGCCTTCTTTCTCTGATTGCTCCTCTACCCATGTTCCTTGAACCTCTCAAAAGATTACTTGTCTCAAATCTTTGTCTGGAGTTTGCTTTAGGGAAAAACTCAAACTGAGATAGCATAGCTTACACCTTCCAGAATCTCTTGTCCAATGCAGAACAAATACACAGATAATTATAAGACTAAAGTCATATGGGAACTTGGGAGAGAACAATTCCATCTGACAGAATTGTATAAAGTATCAATTTAGTAGATGATATTTGAACTGGTTCCCAAAAAGTAGGAGTTCACCAAGTGGTGAGAAGAGATAATACGAGCAGCTAAACACTTCACACCTGCTTTCTTCTTTGTTTCTCATGAAAGTTTTATAAAGCAGGTGCTTTATTATATCCTAGATTTTACAAATGAGAAAACTGGGATTTGGAGAAATTAATCAATCTTCGTAAGGTTATTCTGCCTGTAAATGGCAAGGCTAAGATTTAAACCCAGTGCCAGATGCTTCTAGAGAGATAGCTTTTTGAGTCCGTATGTTACATAGGAGAAGGAAAATAGGCTTTTGAGGCATATCTGAGCTTAAATCCTCTCTTGTATTAACTATGGGTTCTTGAGCAGAAACTAATCTCTAAATCTGTAATCTGAAATGAACTGAGGATGATTACTCTGAAGCAGGCTTGTTATCAGTTTTAACTGAATCATAACATGTAAAAAACCAAATTCAGTGCTTGTCACAGAGTATACACAAAAAATGAGGCAGTAGTTGTTGCTGTGACTATAACAATAATAATTTCAGGCTTGTAAAATTTTTTTTGTGTGTATCTGACCACCAGACTCTCCCCCACTTGACAGAATGTAGGACTCATGATGACAAACAGTGAGGCTATAGACGTTAGGACCTGATATTTAAAAGATATGCATGTCTGGCTAAAGAGGCTGACTTAATCTTGCAGGGACCAGTCAAAGGATCATATGCAGGGATGAAGCTAGAATGTTCAGATGTGCATTCTGCGGTTAGGTAGAGTCAGGGTTGGACATGCTCAGACAGGTGGGAGCAGTAACCTGCAGTCACCAAAAATGATAGATTGGAGGACTGTAGGCATGGGGGCAGGAAAATCTTTTAAGAATCTTTTTGGGTCTGCTGTAGAATTTTTCACATTCTCATTGCTTTTCAACAGTTTCAAAGCACAACAGTGTATTAAGTGTGAGTGAATGTAGTGGGGGTCAGGAGCAAGGAAGTCACTTAAAACAGCAGCTTCCCTCTTCAGTCCGTGAGGAATGAGGCAGGTCTACTGCTTCCCCACTCACGCTGGTCACTGAAGAGCCACACAGGTGGGTTCAGTAGCAGGGAAAGACCTTCCCTGCAATACCCACAAGTCCCTGCCCTGATCCTTTGGTCTAGTACTTCTAACACTACTCAAGAGTTTTCCCCAGACTCAGTATACCCTTTTATGAATGGATCTAATAACTTTCCTGCTCTCCTCATGGAATGAAATTAAATCTGACTGTATATGTTCCAAATCACTTTCAAACATCTTGTTTTGTAGCTTTTGGTGGGACAAAACTGCTTTTCTACTCCCCCAAAGAGAGTCTTCTTGTATTTAATTATTTCTGTGAGATGAAATGTTGGTTCACAGAACCTAAGTCACCATTCAATCAAATTGTTTCCTTACCTAAGATTTGCAATCACTGCTTTTCTATTTAATCATTTGGTAGAGGCCTAAAAGAGAATGTAAAGATCATTGAATTCAACTCTACCTTAATTGTATTAGGAAATAAGCTGTTCACCTTTGGCTCCTCTGAACCATGAAGTTGCCAGATTGGCTGTCTGTTCTTTTCTGGTTTTATTACTTTACTTAATTAAAGCAATTTCTCCAATAACAGCAATTGTTTCTTCACAGCCATAATAGGTATAACAGCAACGTCATCAGATTTGTTTAGTTCTCCAGTTTACGTCATTCTGCATCTCTTTTTAATTGTAGGATTCCATTACCTACAAGATACTAAAATAGATGAATTCCTGTTCTTAGAGTTTTTACTTGCACTCTTCAATCTTGACTTACCATCACCCTTTCTATCTTTAAAGGCTCTACCTTAAAAAATAGGGAATCTGGAAATGGTAAATATGGGGACCCTCTGCACTATCTCCACAAACTTTGTGTAAATACATAACTACTTTAAAATAAAGAATTGTATTTTTATGTATTTATTTTATTTGTGCAGAATTGTATTTTTATTTTATTTTTTTAAATTTTTTTAAAAATAATTTTATTAAATCATAATTGTGTACATTGGTGCAATCATGGGGCACAATGTGCTTACTTCATATACAATCAGAAATATTTTGGTCAAACTGATAAACATAGCCTTCATGGCATTTTCTTAATCACTATATGAAGACATTGATATTCTACATTTAATAAGTTTCACCAGTACCCTGCTAAGATGCACCGTAGGCATTATAATTTTTAACATTAAAGCATTCTTGGATTCTTGGGGTAAACCTTATTTTAAATTTGATTTTATCTTTGATAAGGATACATTTTTATATGTATCTTGGAATTTAACTCACTAAGTTTTCATTAGGAAATTTTTTCTAATTATAAGTAAAATTGGTTTACAGGTTTCTCTCCGAAATGGTTTTGTTTGATTTTGGTATCATATTAATAATTGTCTCAAAAAATTAATTGGATAGCTTTCTTTTTTTATTCTCTGAAGAATATTTTATTTTTGGCAGTTTTTGGCTAGGGTCGGGTTTGAACCGGCCACCTCTGGTATATGGGGCTGGTGCCCTATTCCTTGAGCCACGGGCACTGCCCCTGAAGAGTATTTTAAATGATAAGATATTTGGTAAAATTTACCTCTGAAACCAAGGTAAGCATAATATATTCAGTAGTTTTTTGGCTTGTGAACATTCTACTTTGTGTTTTTATTCTTTCTTTAAAATGACAATTTAGTTGCTTAAAAATTTCAGATTCAAAATAGTTTAGTTTTGGTATTTTGAAAATATGTCTTCACTGTCTTATGATATCTATTTTTACTAATATGGTATCTGATTAAGTCTGATTTTAGTTCATTGATAGGAAATACGCCTTTTATTTCTAGTGACTTTAAATATATATTTTTTCTTTTTTAAAGACAGAGTCTCACTTTGTCACCCTTGGTAGAGTACTGTGGCGTCACAGCTCACAGCAACCTCCAACTCCTGGGCTTAAGCGATTCTCTTGCCTCAGTCTCCCGAGTAGCTGGGACTACAGGTGCCTGCCACAATGCCTGGCTATTTTTTTGTTGCAGTTTGGCCGGGGCCAGGTTTGAACCTGCTACCCTCAGTATATGGGGCCGGCGCCCTACTCACTGAGCCAGAGGCACTGCCCACTTTCAATATTTTTTGTTTTGTTATTGGTAACCTATAATTTCACTACATGTGGCTAGGTATAGATCTAAAGAAACGAGTATAATTGTGATGGATGTGTTACTGAGTTCAATGTAGGCATTTCACATTGTATATCAAAGCAGTACACTGAACCCCATAAATGCATCAATGTGCAGTGTTATTATTTAATAAAAATAATAAAAAATACATAAAAGAATTATTGTATTTAGTTCTCTTAGGACCAAAAGTTTACATGGTACCTCTTCACTAGTTCCTAGAATTGTCTCTCAGTCCCATCTTTCTCTCTTCTCTTCTTCTGGAATTTGCGTTGGCCAAATGGTAGAGCTGCTTATTCTGATTGCCCCCAGTCCAGACATCCCTTTCACTGTGATCTCCGTGCTCTGTGTGTGTGTGTGGGGGGTGCTCTTTTTTTCTTTCACATACTAATTCTTTTTTTGCCTGTGTAGACAATGTGTTATATGCTTTAACTAGTCTACTAAGTATTTTACTTTTATTTCAATGATTTTGTATTTTATACCTACCATTTCTACCTTGTCTTTTTCACATTTTTTTCTTGTTTTATTATTTCCAGTTTCTATTGTAGAATACTATTACCCTTCATAGCCATTTGAACGCTTTAAGCAATGCCAAAGGCTTTTGTTTGTTTGTTTTGGTTTATTTTATTTGGTTTCAGTTCTGTGAATTTTCCTATTGGTTGATTTTTTTTTGTTTTTGCATTGCCGAATATGGCTTTGAATTTCCTCATTTTTTCTGCAATCCTTGTCTATACTCATTGTCTGAGAGAATAATCTTTAAAAGTTCAAGGTTTTTAAGAGAGGGCTCTCATGATGTTACACCAAAGAATAGGTTCTTATTTAGTTTCTCTTTTTTAAACCAGTTTTAACCTTAGTGTTGTGGGCTTATGAATTCTATGTAGAGAGTTTTGAATTCAGACCATGTAGTCTTGTGTAGTGGAAGTTTGGTGTTTCAGTTTGTTTTCCTGATACCCCATCCCCTTTTTTTGATCTCCCAGGGCTTGATGCTACTGGGTCATTTACGACCATGACCCAGGTTATCAAAGAAATAATTCAGGTTTATATCAGGGAAGGGAAACATGGTCCTGCAACTTATGTTCCTGAAGGAGAGCAGGCATAAATTCTGAGATTGTCAGGCCTATATACAGGCCTCTTCTTTCTCTGACGTTCCCTCAGATTACACCAACTATTGGTTAAGTTTTCCCTAATTGCCAAGCCCAGTAACTTGAATCTAGCATGTCTTCCAATAGTACTGGTCAATGGATGGGGGGACTCATGCCTGTAACCCCAGCACTTTGGGTGGCCATGGCGGTTGGGTTGCCTGAGCTCACAGGTTTGAGACCAGCCTGAGCAAGAGTGAGACCCTGTCTCTAGAAATAGCTGGGCGTTGTGGCAGACACCTGTAGTCCCAGCTACTCAGGAGGCTGAGGCAAGAGAATTGCTTGAGCCCAAGAGTTTGAGGTTGCTGTGAGCTGTGATGCCATGGCACTCTACCTAGGGTGACAAAGTGAGACTATCTCAAAACAACAACAACAATAAAAATAAAACAAATAGTACTGACCAATTTTTAATCCATTTTGTTTTAAAGTCTGTTTTATCATTTATTTTATCTGATGACAAAGTAATTTGTATTCATAAAAATTCAAGATGTAGAGATGAAAGAGTGAAATAAAGGAAGGAAAAAATAAAAAAATTAAAATCATTTATAATCCTATTTTCCAGAGATAACGTTGTGGGGTATGTATTTCCATTTAGTAATCTACTCAACAGTAACAATTATATGCCTGCTATTTGCCAATATTATTTTAGGAACAGAGTGTTTGAAAGTGCCCAAATGCTTTTCAATTTTGAAATGTATATATATATATATATATATATATATATACTTTTAAATTTTTTAACATAATGAGGCTATTTCTTTTTGTGAAGGGAACAAGCTACATGGTATCCAGTTGGAAGTGTACAATGTAATTTATAGGTTGCCATGAACTACCAAACTTATTTTTTCCATATGTTATAGTCTCTTAAGCATGATGACACTTTGACTTATAAATGTCACTGGGGCTACATTTTAATAGCTAATCATAGAAATACATGGTTTTATTTTGTCATTTCTTTGTAAAACTCCTGGGTACAATCAATATTTTTCTGCAACTAATTATACTTTTATTTTTCCATTCATATTCTTTTAAAAACTGCTGCTTAAATAATCCCATGCAGAACATCCCTCCATTGTTGGTCCTATGCCATCGCTTTATTACTAGTTAGTCCAATCTCAGGCCAGTGTTTTGGTGTAATTTATGGATTCATTACACATAATTACTCTCTTTCCTGTACTACATGTGACACTGAAGCATGTCACTTTATTAGTTTGACTAAACATCATAGAATAAATCTTGTTAATGCATTGTGTGTTATTTCTGGGGAGAAAAATTACTGTTAGTTCATTGGTATAATTAAACTTGTTTTGTTTCATTTAAATTATGGTTTTAAATATCCAAGAGTACCAAGGGCAAAAATACTTTAAGAAATTAATTTTATTACAATAACTTGGGTGGAAGCAGAATCTTTAGAGCTTCTGTAAGGAAACATCTTTCCTATAGAGACAGAATACTCATGAAGGAGATGAGTGGTAGGTAAATGTCAAGAATTTGAACTTGGTTTCCAAAGAGACTGTTTTGTCTGTATCTTCCTCTTAGTTCCTTCTTTCCTTCTTTCTTTCTTTTTCTTTTTTTTTTTTTTTTAGGTTAATCAAGTGAAACAATGGGAAAGGAGAAGGAACAAAGAAATCTGTGACATGCGAGCAATTAGTCATAAACACCACTGCATTTGGATCAGCCTATTCTGTCTATATCTTCTTAAAAAGAACGTATTCAAGTAATACATGCATATGTTCTTATAAATTAAATAAAGTAAATGCAATTAGTCTTCTTTCTCACAGTTTATAACTGTCAGGAGTTTGGTTTACATTTTTCTAGATCATCTTCTAAGAATTTCACTTATTTACAAAGATTCAGAAAATATTTTAGAACTTTTTCCTTATTATTACATATTTATTTGCCAAGGAAACATGTACATTATTAGGAGAGTATCCTTGGATCTTATCCAGAGGAAGGAAGAGAAACTCATAATCCTTTCTCAATTAATTTTTCTGTTTTGACTAAAAAAATCACAGTAGGAAAAAAATCAAAATTAAGCAAGTTCTCCATGACCTAAAATGCAGACTTTATTCCCCCAAGATTAACATATTATCCTAGTTGAACAAATATTATTCAAATATTGTCAGCCTTGGTCACAGGTAAGAGTAGGTGTGTGACAGAAGCCTGGCCAGTGAGAGATGTGGTTAAGCAGATGCTTGCAGACACTACCTCTTCCCTATTCAACTTTGTCTCATTTTGAAAGGGAGGTGGGGATTGCAGCTGCAGCAGTGATCATATGGCCATGAGGAAAGGTAAAGAAAATCAGGGGCATATTGCACCTGTGACCCTAGAGCCACTGAACCAAGGTCAGATGTCACTTAATCTTTTATTTTCTATTCTCTTTTCTTTTCTTCTCTTCCTCCCCCTTTCTTTTCTTTTCTGTTTTTTTTTTGTTTTTGTTAAATAGACCCCTGAAGCCCAAAGCATTCCTGACTGTTAGAGTGAGTTTCCAGGGATGGGTTTCCAGCACTAATGAACTAAGAGGTTAACCTGGGGGAAAGAGCACTGTCTGGCCCAATGAAAGCACCCTTCCGTGGTGTGCCGGGCCAGCACTTCTGTCTGTGGGTCTGACTCAGGGTAGACTTCACGATGAGGTAGGATCAGCAACAGGATGGTCAGGCAGGCTCTGCAGTCACAGAAGTGGCTGTCTTTTTTTTTTTTTAATCATTGCAAAACGATGTTTATCTAAAGCTTATCAGATCTGATGTTACAATTTTCTATTCTTTTATACACCTTCTCTTTCAATTTTTTAAATTATTTTTTCAAAGTAATATGAGGGTACAATTTTTAGGTTACATTGTTCTCACTTCCAGGGTGAAGTTCCATTTGAAGAAGAGCCCCTCACCCAGGGGGTGTGTTATACACCTTCATAATATGCACATTGAGTGAGATCCCACCTTGGACCTCCCTCCTCTGCCAAACATCCTCTCCTCTGCCCCCTGTCACTTCCCTCTACCCCTGAACTGGACTATATTAGTGTTTCTTTGTTCTTATGAGCATGTAATTGTTTATATATTGATTTCATATTAGTATGGGGTACATTGGATATTTATTTTTCCATTCTTGCAATGCTTTAGTAAGAAGACTGTATTTCAACTCCATCTTGGTAAATGTAAAAGATGTAAAAGTCTACATCTTTTTAATGGCTGAATAATATTCCATGGTGCACATATACCACAGTTTGTTGATCCATTCATGGGTTTATGGGCACTTAAGTTATTTCCATGACTTGGCAATTATGAATTGAGCTGCAATAAACATTCTAGTGCAAATGTCTTTGTGGTAAAATTATTTTTGTTCTTCTGGGTAGATACCTAGTAATGGGATTGAGGGGGCAAATGGAAGGTCTACTTTTAGATCTTGGAGGATTCTCCATACTTCTGTCCAAAAGGGCTGTATTAGTTTGCAATCCCATCAGCAGTGTAGAAGTGTTCCCTTTTCTCCACATCCACACCAGCATCTGGTGTTTTGGGACTTTGTGGTTGTCTGTCTTTTCAGACAAAAGAGCTGAGGGAAATGACTCAGCAATTGGTAACCCCTGATTGCTGTGGCTCTGATCATCTGGATACTTGCTGGCACAGCATAATGGGGCATAAATTAGTTTAAATATAGAAAAAAAATCGGGCTCTTCTATTAACTGTGGTTTGTAGTTTTTCTAAGTCTTCAGAATAAAAGGTGTACTTTAGAATTAAGGAACAAATTTAACTTTTTTACTTTTTTGAAAAAGAGTTTTTGAGAATGAACTATCCACTTGTTTTACTCCCTATTCTGATAAACATTGAACCAATATCTGTCAGGCTTGGTTTCCTCATCTATAGGAAATGATGATACGCACTCTCCCCACTTCGCAGCGTTGGGGCCGACACACGCGGGAATGGGAGCTGGGCTGCTCCGCACGCACAGGGGGGATCCACAGTCCGCACCTGGCCTAAAGTGAGGGCTATTCTACAGGCGCGACCTGCCTCACGACATTGTCGTAAATGAAATAATGTATGCAAACGTGGTTTAGAATCAGAGACGACAATGTAAACGTAAAGCCCCCTTGTGTTGCTCTGAAGACTGATCCCTTAAAAGCTGTGCATTCAGGACTTGTGCACAGAGAGGTGTTTTCTTCCACGTTTGTGTCAGGGAGAGGATATTACGAAGCATTTACTGCATGTGTAGTTTCATAAGGTAATGCATACTTACATTATATATATGTTTAAAAATTTTTGGTTTTTAGAGAAGTTTTGGGTTCAGAGAGTTTTCCTGATAGCCATTGCACGCACACAGACTCCTCCACTGTTAACTCCCCCTCCAGAATACTACATTTGTGCAATTGCTAAACTGGCGTTGACACTTCCTAATCACCCAAAGCCTATAATTCACATCAGGGCTCCCTTCCGTGTTTACACTTATGGGTTTGGACAAATGTATAGTGGTGTACACCTAAATTATAGATAACATGCTAAATTATTGCACTGCCCTAAAAATCCTGTAGGCTCTTTCTATTCATTCCTTCTTCCTTTCCATTATATTATTTTATACTAACTTCTACCCCACCAAAGGAGAATCACCTCTCCATTACAGCTGAACAGTGTTTTATGTCACTTGCTCAAGTGAGAACTCTTGAATTCAAAAAAAATATGTGCCTGACTCTAACTCAATGCTCTTTCCCTGGCGTTCTACTTAAGTTGGGGTTGTTTAGAGTTTGAAGAGGTGGGAGATTCATGTGGCAGAAATGGACAGAGTGCTGAATTCCAGCTAACCCAAAGCAGTTGTGTTACCCTGGGCAGATCACTTACCCTCCTTGAATTTCTCTTCATCTGGAAATGGAGATTTAGAAACTATAATCATTTTACTGAGGAGATTTTCAACTTCCAAACGAGGACGAAGACAATCCCCTAGCAGTGGTTCTCAACCTTCCTAATGCTGCAACCCAAGTTCCTCATGTCATGGTGACACCCAACCATAAAGTTATTTTCGTTGCTAATTCATAACTGTAATTTTGCTACTGTTATGAATCATAATGTAAACATCTAATATGCAGGATGTATTTAGGCAACCCCTGTGAAAGGGTCGTTTGATCCCCGAAGGGGTTGCAACCCACAGGTTGAGAACCGCTGTGAGAGGGATGGAGGAGAAGTAACCAGAGAAACTGGATGCTGGAGCATCATCATGGAAAAAGCTGCTTCACCCCCCAAGACCCACTGGATTGATACATGAAAGAGAAACACGTTTTTTAGGCCACAGTATTTTGGGGGTCTCTTTGTTGTAGAAACTTAGCCTTTTCTTTAGTAAGCTGTCCCAAATTTCAGGATAGTAACTCATACTGGGAGATAAGTGTATTCAATCCAGTGGAGAAATACGAGTGCCAAGCAGATCAAAGTTTCCACTCGAAAGATCAGAACGTAACCAAAGAGAAACTCCCTTTGTACATCATGGAAAGGAGCTTTTGGTTCTCTTGATCATAAACATGCAACACATATAATTAAGGATTTTAAGAATATTAAAGCCTGGAAGGGCTTGAGAGATAGAAGGAAAAAAGTAGAGGCCCAGATAATTGAAGTGATCCCTCCAGAGTCTCAATAATTAATTAGACAAAGATCTGGGACAAGAACTGTGCAGGGCTATTTTTATGCCCTATCCTGTTTTACTTTTAATTAAATTAATTTCCATTATAGTAATTATAGGATGTTACATTTGCTGTTATTTTAGTGGAAGGCTTCTTAATTTAGGAAGCAAACTGATTCATTCTCCCAATGTATATTACATTTTGAAAAATTTGCTAAGAAATGACATAGAGTTTTTTTCCCATTTGATAGTGATTTATTTAGTTATACAAATTTAATTCGTAGTATGTTATAAGATGCAGTCTAGAATTTCTGAATGGCAAATTTGAAAATTAATTCTTAGTGAGAATCACTTATGTCAAAAAGAAATGGTGCTATAACTTAGCACCACGTGTCATTTCTACATATTGGTAGTAATATATTGAAGTTCAATATTTTGGGAAATGGCAATTTCGTTTAAAAATGATATAGTTATCTTTCTATCAGGAATGGCTCATGATTGGAGAAAATTATGTGAGCATAAAAAATTATCACTAAAATAACGTTACTTAATGAATGTATTTTCTTTTTCTTTTTTCTTTTCTTTTCTTTTTTGAGACAGAGTCTCATTTTGTTGCCCTTGGTAGAGTGCCATGGGGTCACAGCTCACAACAACCTCAAACTCTTGGGCTTAAGCGATTCTCTTGCCTCAGCCTTACAAGTAGCTGGTATTATAGGTGCCTGTCACAACACCCGGCTATTTTTTAGAGATGGGGTCTCACTCTTGCTCAGGCTGGTCTCAAACCTGTGAGCTCAGGCAATCCACCTGCCTCGGCCTCCCAAGTGATGGGAGTACAGGAGTGAACCACTGTGTCTGTCCTTAATGAATGTATTTTCAAAGTTAATATGGTAATAGCCATATAACGTGTTAACATGCTTCTCTTTAGGTTTCTTTTTAATCTAATTTAGTTATTTGGACCTTATAATTACTAAAATATATTTTTAAAAATGACTAAACTTTCTAAAATACAAAATGCCTTTATCAAATTGAGAAAAATATTCTTAATTTTGTACTGAGAATAAAAAAATTAGAACTTATTTTCCTATTTTATTCCATGTCCTATCAGATCAGGTCTAGTATATAAAAAAAAGTTATATAATAAAACCATCCAAGATGATTCCCTGATATTAATCTTGTCTTTACATATTATTTAAACCTGATTTCTGTCTTTATATTGAGTTAGATGACAATTGAGTCCAGTCCCCATATTTAGGCATTTATTGGCATCTTTAAATGGAAATTATCTCAGAATATCTAGAACACATAAGAATCCCAGGTTTAAAGGGGAAAAGAATCATTGCTTCTTAGAGTTTTATCACCGTATGAGAGTATCATGAGTTTACCTGTAACCTAGTTGAAGTCTGTGAATTTCAGGGATTCATGGGGAAGGCAGCTCAACTATATCAGCATCTCTAAAGTTTGAATGACATCTGAATCTTGAGCAACCCCCCTCCAGTGGTCTGAGTACTTCAGCTTCCCAGGACGTCTCCTCATCTAAATTACCTAGATATTCTGATTTACTGGGTCTGAGTGGGGCTGGGAGTTGCTAGTTTTTAAAAACTCCCAAATGATTCTGTTGGGAAGTCAATATTGAAAACTACTTAATTTAATGAAGGTAGATCTTACTAGTTTAGCTTTCTAAGTCAGCTGTTTTCTTAAGGGAGGTTTCCAAATTAAAAGATACCCCCTTTAGGGGTCAACCTTTCCTGAGTATTTAGCAATGGTGTTATATTCTACTGTTAACTGACCCATTGGGTTCCAGGTCTTAATTTCCATTACCTTGTTTAATCCTCACAAAGAAATCACTTTACACACGTAGAAACTGGGGCTCAGAGTGAGTATGTAACATGGTCAAGGTACTCACAGAGCAGTAGTGACAAGACTCAATTGCGACTCTGCCTGAATCCACCGTAATTGATCACTGCTTCTACTTCTGCCGTGATTAGTTTCAAAAGCAGAGACTGGAAAGAAGAGAAATAGATGTCCCTCCCTCCCCCGATCCCCACCAGTCTATGCAGGAGATGGTGTTGGAGCAAAAATGCGCTGTACTGGGTGCAGCTCAGTTGTGCATGCTTAAAGGCACCTGGAACAGGGCAAATTAGTAAGGCCTATATTTTGAGCCAAATACGAGAAGAGCTATTTCAGCTTTATGCCTTTATAACATTTTCACCTGTATATTGATCTCTCATTACTTGTCATCAAGTACATTTTGTGCTGCGTTGCAGAAAACAGTTCTGAAAATGTTGAATAGCTTATTAAAGGCATGTCTTAGAGACACCATATTTTGAAGCTTGAAGGAAACCTAGCATCATCTGAGGTCAAGTTCTTCACCTTGCAGGGAAAGATAATGAAACGCGGTGAGGATAAGGAGTTGCCCTGGTTACGGAGCTCTGGAATGCTAAGCAGAGACCTGAGCCCTGTCCTCTGTCCAGGCTTCAGTCTGCTACAACCACGTCTGTGTTTGTTTGACAGAAGAGAGGAAGAGCCCTGGGCCTGATGTCACGCCACAGCGAAGTCCCAAGTCCTTGGACGAGTGCACTGAAGGCAGAGGGGCTGTTGTGCTGGGTCTCAGTTGAAAAGACTGGGTGGATTCTAAGCAGTACCATTATTTCATTTATTAGAAGAGCGTAACTCTTTTCTGAACAAGGGCCTTACAGGGACATTCTTTTTTTCTACTATGATATTTTACGAGGACTTAGATTAAGTGCGAGATTATATCATTGGATTTTATCTTGTAGTGCATAGTTTTTAATACTTTTTCCTAAACATTCTGGATTTTGAAAGTTTCTTTTCTTTTAAAATCAATTTTTTTTTATTAAACAAAACGTGTGTGTAGTTCCATTGTTCTATAACATCCTACCTACGCAGCATGCTTTTGAAGATTCCTTACAGTCTGGGTCAAGCCTATCTTTCCAGCTAAATCTTCCGTTTCCCTACAAAAAATCGATGATCAAGCCAAAAAGGCTGTTTTTTCTTGATCATGCCTTATAGTTTTCCAATTATATTAACGTGCTCCATCAGTTCTCACTAACTAAAATGTCCTCTCCCCTGACCCGAGGTCCTTACCCATAAAAATCTTTTAAAGCCCAGATCAAAAACCATTTCCTGCAAAAAATCTCTGTTCTCCTTAACCAGCAGTGATTACTCCAAAATCTAAAATTTTAATAGTATTTTTAGAACCTTTACAAAGGTTTGGTTGGGCTCGTCTACTTTACCCCACATCCTAAGGGTCTGGTTTTAGGGGAGATGCTTCTAAAGAGGATGACAAACTGATATTGTCTGGGGTTTTGACCCTAAGAAAAGATGACTACCTGTGATTATAGATATGTTAAATAAGGTTTTTTATCATCATGGATGGATTTTCATTGAGAAAGTATTTCCTGGAGCTAACTATAATTAAATTACTTAATCACTTTTCTATAAAGCAGGGTTAAGCCATTTCAAAAAAATTTTCAGTCTACTTTTATTTTAATGAAACCATTTAAATTGAAATCAATTTTCTCCATAAATTTTACAACAACGATTAAATTCATCCATCAGACCAATATCAGAGATTAAAATTTCCACAATTTTCAGTTTTATTTTTGTATCTATTTCTCATATAAACAAATACCTAATTTTCTTGAGCCAGACTTCACAGATCTGTTTGAGGGGGGGAGGGGGAGAGGATTTTCAGTATGTCTGACAATTTTTAGTCATTGGTAAATATTTTTTTGTATTAAATCATAGCTGTGTACATTAATGCAATCATGGGGTACAATGTACTGGTTTCATATACAATCTGAAAAATTTTCATCAGACTGGTTAACATAACCTTCATGGCATTTTCTTATTTATTGTGTTAAGACCTTTGTATTCTGCATTCAGTAAGTTTCACCTGGTAAATATTGAGCTCGTAATTTTTTTCATTGGCTTTATTTTGTGGTGATTTTTTTTTTTTTTACTACCAGAAAGATTTATGATAAATTGGATATGATTCATAGCTCCTCTTGACACAAAGAACAAAGAGAATTAGTAATTCAAAGGTATACTGAATTAGAATCCGGGGCCCTGCAGGGAGTAAATTTTGGCATTAAAATATTCTGCTTTGGTGAATAAATGGAAAGGTAACCTGATGAATATGATGCAGTAATCACCAATGAAGGAAAAGATTCTCCGTCTTGGGGTTGTGCCTCCTTCAGTCACTAGGAACATCTGGATTGATGTGCTGGGCTGTTTCCCCCTCAGGCCTCCCTAGTTTCTGTCTCAGCCCAGCTCCTACTGAGCCCACACTTGCCCCACCGACCCCTAACTTTCTCCTGAAACTCTTCCTGTCTGCCTTGTCATTTACTTTCATTTTATGTTGTTTCATTTTAGTCTGTTATCCTCACACGCTCTACTCATATGCATATATGGGATGGGGGTGGTTGTTATTTATTTTGGGAAATATATGTATCTTTGTAACATATTCTAATTTGGAATTGTATAATTTTAAAAAGGCAGTAATGCATTCGGCTCAGTTTGTTCCTGTTGTCTATTGATGGATGCTATCAAAATCACAGAGTGCTTAGAGTCAGGTGTCCTGGTTCTCAATATTTTCTTTCCTACTTATTAGCTCTATGACCTTGAACAAGACTGTACTTTAGTTTCTTCATATAGAACCCGGAGACAATGACAGCCTCTGTCTCAACGAGGTTTTTGCAAGGAGCAAATGAAGTGATAAATGTACAGTGCTGGGAACAGTGCCCTGCACGTAATAATCGCTACATAGATGTTAGATATTACATTGTCTTATTTGTAATTTTTCTCAACTCTGTTTTTAAGGTCACACCACGTTACTGGCATATACTTGTGATTTCTTGCTCTGAATGCTGCCAGTGTTCCATGTCATGTACTTATTACACTTGACTTACTCAATTACTCTCAAATTTGTGCTGTTACAAACCAAGCTATAACGAACATGTCCTTTTACTTGACTGCGTAGGATTTTTTCCCCTCATATTATGGGATCATAAAATGTGCCCCCACTTTACTTCATTGAGCACCTGCAGTTGTTTTTAGAATGGCTCTACCAGTTTAGACTACCGCAAATACATCCTGGTGCTCTGAGATGGAGCCGGTTTCTCATTGGCGACTGTCCTGCCCACAGGACATCTGTCCACCCCCATTCACATAAAGTTGCCCATATTTCCCCCAGTTGTTCCTTCCAGTCCTCCAATATTCATTCTGCTACTTTGTTGTACAGTTGCTTTCTTCTTTCCTCCTCCAGCTGACTCCAGGACACATGAAACTGCCCAAGGGGGCCTTGCAGTGACAGCGGCTCTGCTGACAATTCTGAGTCTTTTTGCGTAGGCTCCAAGCAACTCTCGGGGCTGCCAGAGATGGTGGCTTCAGCTCGCACCCTGCTCCTGCCTTTCTCACCACTATTTCACCACATTACTTTTGCCACGTCTGCATTCTATCACCTCTACATCTGAAAGTCTATGCCCTTGACGTTCCAGACCCCCACTGTGTTCTCTGAACACCTCCGTGCTCCAAACCCATGGAATTTTCTATGCCAGAGCTGCAAGAATGCCTGGTGTCCCTGCTATGTTTCTTTCCCTCTGCTTAGTCTGAGATAATGGTGTGTGTGTATGCGTGTTTATTTGTGTGTTGTGTTGTGTCATTCGGAAACTTTCCCCTTACTTTACTCATTACTCATAGCATCTC
Organism: Perodicticus potto; assembly: GCA_963574655.1. Classification (NCBI taxonomy): domain Eukaryota; kingdom Metazoa; phylum Chordata; class Mammalia; order Primates; family Lorisidae; genus Perodicticus; species Perodicticus potto. Next base: position 32,795 of record CAUYRH010174076.1, read on the forward strand.
TCTGTAGCCCTTGGAACTCAAATATCCCCCTACTGTGGGCATGTGGACTCCTGGGGGCATGTGAGATGATTCTAAGTGGCATGGAGATAAGAGTAAGTTCACTAAGTGAGTTATTTTAAAGTCAGTGTGATAAAAACTATGGAGCAAACAACGATTCAAGAGGCATGAGAACTAACAGAAATTGTAAAAATGGTACGTGATGTAGCTCATGTTTGAGAAACACTCCTACAGTAAGTTCTTTTCTAGAATTTTTTTAGTCCCTAATGTAAATACAGACAGTCTCTGAGTTACAAACAAGATAGGTTCTGTATATTTGCTCTTAAGTTGAATTTGTATATAAGTTTGAATGGGTACATTTATCAATTACCTGTAATAGCCTCCATTTGTAAGTGCTAGTCATATGTCAGTGGGATGTTTGTAACTCGGGGACTTACTGTAACGGCCTCTGTCTGTAAGTGCGAGTTGTATGTAAGCCGATGTTTGTAACTCGAGGAATGCCTATATACTTCTGAAGGATACAGGTTTCTGGTCTGCCAACTACACCCAGAGATGTCTAAAACTCTTTGACAGGATATAGTTTAGACCAGCTGTCTCCAACCCTTTTGACACGGGACTGGGTACATGGAAACCACAGAATAGAGGGGATGGTTTTGACATGAGCCTTCAAGCAATTGATTCATTATGCTGAAGACAATCTGCCTTTGCCGCTGCTCCCCAGCACCAGCATCTCCTCAGCTCCACCTCAGATCATCAGCATTAGATTTTCATGAGAAGCACGAAGCTCACATCCCTCATATGCGAGTTCATAGTAGGGTTCACGCTTCTGTAAGAATCTAAAGCCAGTGTTGATCAGACAGGGGCAGAGCTCAGGAGGTGATGGGAGTGACGGGGAGAGGCTGTGAATGCAGAGACAGTGTCTCTTGCCAGCCGCTCACCTCCTGCTGTGTGGTCTGGTTCCCAACAGGCCATAGACCAGTGCCAGTCCGTGGCCCAGGGGGTTGGGGGACCACAGGTTTCGACTGAGGCTGGGTCCTCAACCCTGAGCTGCCTGACACCAGCTGTGGCCCATTTCCTGTGACTTTTTGTCTTTTCTAATTTCTACTTCATAGCATTTCCTCGTATCTTTGATTCTTAGAGTTTAATGAACTTGAATTCAATTCAATGTTTAGTGAGAAGACAGTAAGCTTTTAGGCAAAATTTTTTTTCCATTTTTTATTTTTAAATAATTTTAGACTTGAAGAAAAGTTGCAACATGGTATGGAGAACATCTGTCTACCCTCCATCCAGCTTCCTCTGAGGTTAACATAAGTGACCATCGTACAGTTACCAATACTGAGAAATTAGCTTTGGGGTTGTGGTTAATACCGTTAACTAAACTGCGACCCTTTTTGGATTTCATCAGCTTTCCCACCAATACCCCCTTTGAGGATCCAATCCCGGACCCCCATGGTACTCATTGGTCATGTCCCCGCAGGTTCCTCAGATCTGTGACAGTTGGCCCCCCCTTGTCTTTTATGATGTGCACACCTCTGCAGATTATAGTTGTTTTGTAAATAAACTTCAATTTGCATCTCCTTTCTCATACTTAGATTGAGATTATGCATTTTGGGTTAGGAATGTCACAGAGGGGGTGTGTCCCTGTCAGTTTGCCTTATCCAGGGGCTTGTGGCGGCTACGTCTGTACAGAGATGACACTGAACTTGACAGAAAGCGGCATCGACTGGTTTCCTGCACTGTGAAATTACCACTTTTCTTTTTTGGTTATAAATATCTTGGGTGGGGGATAGTTAGAGAAATCCCGATTTCTCCATTTTCACCTGCTAGTTTTGGTGCCCTCCGTGGATCAGGCCTGTACCGTCGTCACAGCAGGGAACAGTAGTCAGTTTCTGTTTCCCTCATTCTTTCTACATTCATAAATAAAAATTATGGTGCAAAGATGACCATTTCTTCCTATACCTATGTATATCTATTTTAGTACTTGTTTTATTCTATCGGTTATGATTCTGTTTATTTACTCACTCATTTATATTTGCTCTAATTGCTCCAGTTGTAGCCACTGGGAGCTCTTTAGGTGTTTCCTGGGCCGTTTTCACTTGCTTTCCTATCCTTCTGGGAGCAATTCCTTACTCCAGGCTTGTCCTGTTGTGTTTCTCTTGCCTGAGCTGGGAAAACAACCACCTCTGCAAATGTTTCCCTTAGTATTTGAAACCTAGATGTGAGTTCCAGGATGTGCTCGTTTCTACTGTATGTCCTTGTTTCCAGGGCGGCTAAGCCCTCTCAGCTGACAGAATCAAGAAATACACGTATGTGGACTAACCCGAGCACACGCAGATCTCTCTCTATATATATCTCTATTTCTATTGCTCTTTCTTTATCTAGCATCATCTATCTATCATCTATCTATCTATCTATCTATCTATCTATCTATCTATCTATCTACCTACCTACCTATCATCATCATCTATATACATCACCATCATTTATCTATTATCTATCTATCATCTATGTATGTATGTATCTATTTATCATCATCATCATCTATCATCTATCATCCATCTATCTATCATGTATGTATGTATGTTTCTGTCTATCGTCTATCTTTATTATTATTTTTTTTTTTGGTAGAGACAAAAGAGTTTCACTATGTCAGCCCTGGTAGAGTGCCATGGAGTCACACCTCACAGCAACCTCAAGCTCTTGGGAATAGGTGATTCTCTTGCCTCAGCCTCCCAAATAGCTAGGACTACAGGTGCCCACCACAATGCCCGGCTATTTTTGTTGTTGTTGTTGCAGTTGTCATTGTTGTTTAGCAGGCCCAGGCCAGGTTCGAACCCACCAGCCTTGGTGTATGTGGCTGGCACCGTAACCACTGTGCTACGGGTGCCGAGCCTCTATCATCTGTCTTTTAATCAAAAGATCAGAAGTTCATGCAAATAACCTCCAATTCCAAACCAGCAGCACAGGATTTATGCTCATCTTCCCCTTCACTGTTTGTAACTTTGTCTTCCAACACTGAAAACCTGGCTTTTCCTATGAACCACTTAATTGTTCAATACTAGATTACAATTAAAATATATTCAACATTACTAACTTCTGCCCCTATAATGAACAAGTTTACTAACTAGAGTAAAATATTTATGCAGATTTCCTTTTCTCTTTACCCTAAAATTTCCAGTTAAAATACTGCTTTAAAAGTTCACCCAAGTTGTTGCCTTTCTTCCCTAATCCCTTCCCCATGATTAAAAGTGATAATTTCAAACAGAAAGGGCAGCAGTAGAGGCATGAAGATTTTTTAAATGTATAAATTCTTTCAGGTGTGCTATTATTGACATTTATGGCAAACTCCTCTGGTTTGCCTCCCACATCTGGCACAGGTGTAGCCTGTACTTTTCTCTCCCGGGACATTTAAGAAATCTGTTAATTTTCCCCATTTTACTAAAATTCAATCCTTGATTCACATTCAGTGTTCCCACTGGACATAGAAGGGAGCAGCAGTCAACTCATTCTATTTTTTCCCTGGTGTTAATGTGATTTGTTTGCCCCATTGAGCTTCTATGACTCTGAGCGTTTATCTGGTTTATGTTAAAACCTCAGGTAAACGCACAGCTACTGACGGTCTTGTCTTAGGGAAGACGTGGATAATGACAGTTTTCAGAATCACCAAGAATTCTTTCTCCACTGGCTTCGTGGATGTGGCTCTGAGCTGACCACAGATGACCAGTATCCAGCAAGGGCCCAGGCTGCTTCTAGTAAGGAAGAGTGATTTTTGACAGGGTTACCAAGGGGATGTTTGTCATCTTCCCAGGTCATCCGCCATATTGAATTGTGGGACAAATAAGAATCCTTGGAAAAGGCAGAACTCCAGTGTTACATATCTATTTATTCAGGGTCCTTGAGTTTATATTGATATCTCCAATTTCGTCCAGCAGCACAGATGCGTTCTAATTCTCCCTTTCACTATTGGTAACTTCTTACACAGTGAAAAACCTAGGAAAAACTTCAGAAATTTTTCTCTTATATACTTGCTTTCTTACCTCTTTGTTTTCTGAATTCTTTGTGATTCCTCAGATATCAGCTAAGCATGACTGAACCAAGTCAACCACCCTGATACCACAGGGACCACAGTCTGACCTGCGTGTGTCCACGTACACGACCCTTCATTTCCTATTGGTTTCTCTGTCTTGCCTTTGCTCCTGGGCAGGTGGAGCTCAAGCTCTGGTGGTGACTCTGATGCTGACTGCTCCTCTCACTCTCCCCAGGGGTGACTCTGAAGTTCAATGTCCTCCTCACTCTCCCTGGGGGTGACTCTGAGGCTGAGTGTTCTCTTGACAATCCCGGGTGGTGACTCTGAGGCTGAGTGTCCTCCTCACTGTCCCTTATGGTGACTCTGATGTTGAGTGTCCTTCTCACTCCCCTTGGGGGTGACTCTGAGGCTGAATGTCCTCCTCACTTTCCCTTATGGTGACTCTGATGTTGATGGTCCTCCTCACTCTCCCTGGGGGTGACTCTGAGGCTGAGTGTTCTCTTGACAATCCCGG
>CAUYRH010174083.1:0-12947 GCA_963574655.1 Perodicticus potto
GAATAGGACAAGAATAGGGGAGGCAGGTTAAGGCCACCCTTCTGAGGTTGGTCACTTCATTTATTCCCATATAGCTTGAGGTCAGGTTTATGCATAAATTAAGTGAGTAGGACAAATTGAAGAGCTAAGCCCCCTGCAAGCCCACTGCCACCACAGAAATGATCAAAAGCTATTTTTCTGCTATGATTTTAGTAATTTCTGCCAAGTTCTTTGAGTGGTAAGGTCTCTTGGGTCAACTGCAGAAAATAAAAAATTTACAGAGATACTTGTGCTCTGGAGCTGGAAAGCAAGTGGAAAGCTTTCAGAGGAATCTCTTCAGTGTCTTAATGTTTATTACTTTTCCTGATTCTTTGTCTTTCTCCTCTCACTGAGACTTGATCAGTCTCCAGATTGTTTTCAAGCTCAATTTAGGAAGAAACAAATCTGCTTGCATTGGCAATTTATCACTGTTGCTCTGGAGCAGATCCTTCAGCTCCCTCTGATAGCTTCCCTTGATTCAAATGGTTCCCATCTTGTCAAAAAAATTATAAATATACATCCAGTTCATTTTCTGTGAGCAGAAACCCTTAAGGGGCAGTTTGAGCTAGAAGGGCATAGACAAGACTGAGCCTTATACCACAGCACCAGGACACAGCGTGGTCCATATTCAGCTCACTCCATAGTAACTCCCCAAAGCACTGAGCACTGCTACATCAAAAAAAAGGTACCTTCGTGGAAAAAAAGGATCTGAGATCCACTAGGTAGTAAATCTTATGTACACAATGTAAACACTGACAAAGAGATTTCAGGGGTATTGCCAGGAAAAGCTGCATGTTCAAGCTGCCAAGAATGGCCACTGGAATGACAGATCCTTGGTGAATTTGACTATATCCCAAATCTAGACTTAGCCTTATAAGATCATAAAATTAATCTTTTTAGAACCCCAAAGTTGGTAAGTCTGAAGGAAACTGATTTACTACCTCAAACCCAAAATGGACTGAAGTATCTGAGCCACAGTGGTACTCAGTTACTGTTCAGTGAGAAATGTTAACTGCCGGGGAACTTAGGCACTCATTTCAAAGTAACTTACCCTCTTCCTGTAGGTATGGGGCATGTGAACCCAGATTTCAGAAGGATGCTTGATAAGCGTGAAATTAGTTCAAAGGGGGATTTTTATGACTTGTTGGCCTCAGCATCCAATAATTTCATGCTGCTCTGCTATACGGCAATAATCAAAAGGAAGATGGTACAAGAATAAATAGCTCGGGCTGTGGAAGGAGAAAAACCTGGGTTTACATTCCTCCCCCAGTGTTTGCCAGTTTTGTGTCTTTGGGAAAATTCTTAACCTATTTTTTCAATATTTATTTATTTATTTGGAGACAGAGTCATGCTCTGTCTTCCAGGCTAGAGTGCAGCAGCAGCATCATAGCTCACAGCTACCTCAAACGCCTGGGATCAGGTGATCCTCCTACCTCAGCCCCTCGAGTAACTGGAACTACAGGTATGCCACCACACCTGACTAATTTCTCTATTTCTTATGTAGACATGGGGTCTTGCTAAGTTGCTGAAGTTGGTCTTGATCTCCTGACCTCAGGCAATCCTTCTACCTTGGCTTCCCAGAGTGCTAGGATTACAGGTGTGAGTCATCACACCTGGCCAACTTAACCTGTTTTGTTTTGTTTTGTTGTAATTTTGGCCAGGGCTGGGTTTGAACCCGCCACCTCTGGCATATGGGGCCAGAGCCCTACACCTTGGAGCCACATGCACCACACATCTTTTTTTTTTTTTTTTAACTTAACCTGTTTTTAAATACTCTGAAGTAAGAGTAAAAAACATTAACCTGATAGTGTTTAGTAAAATTGAAACTGGAAAAAAAAAGTAGTCATATACATGTAGCTTGGAGATGTGAACAGGAATTTTCAAAACATTGTTGTTTAAAACAACAAAAGAGTGGAAATAGATTGTAATACAGTGCTACTAAGGGTGGAAACTACTCTCACTTGCACTATTACATGACCATTTTGAATGACCTCTATGTGCATAATGTTGAAATACATATATATAAAAAGCACAGAAGAATACATCTATTATGACTCCATTTATATGAAGTTCAAAACCAGGCCAAAGCAAATAATATGCTACTTAGGGACCATCTATAGGCAGTAATAGAATAAAGAAAAGCCAGGGAATAAAATATAACATTCAAAAATGGAGAATGAAGAGGAAAGGGATAAAATCAAGGAGGGACAGAGATAGGGGAAGAATGCACGGAAGCTTCTCAGGTTCTGGAAACATTAATATTTCTTAATTGGGGAGCACATGGGTGCTCATTTAAAAACTTTCTTTAACTACGTAAATAAAGTTATATTCCCTTTTGTATGTATGATATATTTGACAATACAATTACCCCCAAATGAAATAGGCTTTCAAAAATATTTTTCTGGATATTGTCGTACAAATTCAAGCTTCCTGCCCAGCCAGACAATGGTCCCTGGGACTCCCTCCACTGTTCTCCATGTGTCTTTGTATCCCAGTTAAAACCCTAGTGGGGAGGGGAGGGGGGAGGCCCGAGGGAGGGAGGGTAATCGGTGGGACCTCATGTATTGTGCATAATGCAAGGGGATATGTCAAATCTATTCAGAGTGGAGTATAAATCTCTTAATGCAACCATTAAGTAAGAGAAGTGAAGGCTAAGTTAACCAGTTTGATGTAAGCCCTCCAAATTGTGTATAAAATCAGCACATTGTACCCCATAAATGCATTAATGTACACAGTTATGATCTAATAAAAAAAAACCCTAGGGCTCTATCTCCCAATGCTGAGAGGCACACAGATTAGATTAGGCTCTGCTACACAGCGCACACACACATTATTGTTGTTGCTTTTTTTTCCTGCAGTTTTTTTTTTTTTTTTGGCCAGGGCTGGGTTTGAACCCACCACCTCTGGTATATGGGGCCAGCGCCCTACTCCTTTGAGCCACAGGCACCATCCTGTTGTTGCTTTTTAAAGGTAGATTTGTGTTCCCTATGTTGTTTTCACTTCATTTGCGTTTTTCCCAATGGTGAAAGTAAGACATATTCATTATAAAACAAAATTGAAAATGTCAAAAAAAAAAAAAAAGAAAAAGAAAAGGGTGGCGCCTGTGGCTCAAACGAGTAGGGCACCAGCCCCATATGCTGCAGGTGGCAGGTTCAAACTCAGCCTCAGCCAAAAAAACTGCAAAAAAAAGAAAGAAAGAAAAAGAAAAATGTGAAAGCAGAATTAAATAAAAAGACATTTACAGATTCACGATTTAAAGATTTAAGTCTTCTGATGCATTTTCGTCCGGACTTTCCCCTAATTTTCGTATTGTTGGTTTCCAGAGCTATATACAAATGAAAATTATCTTGTTTTAACATCATCAATTTTTTCGCAATTAGAAGATTAACGTGAGATTTCAATTTAAGAATTCCAAGAAAGATGTCTATGCCTCCTGCTCCCCTCATAAACCATGGGAAAATAATAGTGATTAAAGAAACGTCCCAAAATGTAAATCCCAACACCCATGCAGGAGGAATGCCAAGGGCAGTGAACACTTCATCAGGGACGTTGGGGACACCAAAGCAGAATGTCTGCGGCTACAGATGCTGGGTGTTGCTGGCATTAGAGAATTCGGAGTTCTCAAAGGCAGGAAGAAAATCGATGACTGGAACAAGCAGGGTGGTGGGTGGAGGTGGGCTTTAGACATTTCCTATTCCCCCCATAACAATGAGGAATCTCAGAGGAGGGGATGCTGAACGAGAGCTTGCAGACACACCATCTTGACCACCACACAGCAGGGCTGAAGAACAGGTGTTAAGGACATACGTCCTGCAGCTGCCCATTCTTGGCCCCTACGATGGCAGAGGAAGAAGAGAGAACAGCTATACCAACTCACACACAATTACAAAACCCTCTATCATAAGAGACGGCACCGTGAAAATGAGAAGATTCCAGATTTCATGTTCTCTCGACAGTGCCCTGGTTCTGTCCCCATGTTTGCTCCCTCAAAACACTGGGTGGGGCGCAGGAAACAAGAGCTCTCAGCTGAGAAAGAAATTAATAAAGAATAGATAGAAAATAAAAACCATAAGGCATTACATGGCATAGCAGTAAATAAAATGATAGTCATAATAATATAAATATCGTCCTAACCGGAAATGATGATATAATTGCATTAGCAGGATGTAGGGAAAGAAGGCCTAGACTAAGACGTGTTAGAGAGCTCTCCTCTTCTCTTCCAGAAATAGACAATATCTGTTATGGTCTGACTATCTGTGTCTCCCTGAAATTCATTGTTGAACTCCTAATTCCCGAGGTGATGAAATTTTTTTTTTTTTTTTTTTTTTTTGGCCAGGGCCTGGTTTGAACCCACCACTTCCAGTATGTGGGGCGGGCGCCCTACTCATTGAGCCACAGACACCCCCCTCCAGGTGATGATTTTAGGAGGTGGGGGCCTCTGGGAGGAGGAAAGAGAAAATAAGCATGTTGTTTAGAAACATTGAAACAAAAGCCAAAAGAAAAAGCCAAGCAAGTAGGAGGTGGGGCTTAAGAACAACCAGTGACTCATTTTCTTACTATGTTTTGCTTACTATTTCTCACTATATTTTAAGGAACTATGACTTGTGAAACTACATACTTGAGCCTTCCATTTCCAGTGACAGTAGAGTACCAAGGACTACTCACTTTCCTGCTTGAAACAACAAAAATATTTTTGAAAAAATAATACCTGGAAATTTTCCAAATTTGATGAATATTATTTAAAAAAAAAAAAAAAGATCAAAGATGTTTCACAATCCCCAAGCAGAAGAAGCATGAAGAAAACTAAATCAAGGCACATCATAATTAATTTAATTGAGCATAATAAATTTCTCAAAACCTGTGATTGAAAAGCAAATCTTAAAAGCATCCAAAGAAAAAAGACATGGTGCATACAGAGGAACAAAGGATGACATTAGATATTTTCTTTTGTCAGAAACGAGGCAAGCAGATAATGCATCAACATCCTTAAACTGAAAGATAAGAAATAGCAGCCAACCTAGAATTCTGTCCCCAGTGAAAATACCTTTCAAAAATGAAGGTGACTCCAGAACAAAAAGAAAACACAATTTTGTAAATGAATAAAGAACCTGAATAGACGTTTCTCCAAAGAAGATTTACAAATGGCCATTTAGCCCATGTAATTATGCTCAACATCACTAGTCATCCGGGAAAAGCAAATGAAAACCGCAATGAGCTACCACTTCATACCCACTAGGATGGCTAGACTAAAAGAAAACCCTGCAAATAAGTGTTAGTGAAGATGTGGATAAACTGGAACCCTCATAGCCGATGACGGCAATGTAAAAATGTATGGCTGCTGTGGATAACAGTTTGCAGGTTCTCCAAAATATTAAACATAGAATTAACATATGACCCAGAAATTCCACTCCTAATTATATGTCCAATAGACTTGAACCTAGGTACTCACACAAATCTTTGACAGTCAACAAGTCAGAAATGTTCATAGTAGCACTATTTGTAGTAGCCAAAAAGTGGAATCATTCCACATGCTTAGGGAAAGAAGCCGTACACAAAAGGTCACTTACCGTACTATTCCCATTTATGTCAACTACCTAGAAAGTCACTGAAACAGAAGTGAGATTGGTGGGTTCCTGGAATTGAGGGAAGAGTAACTGCTGAATGGGGTTTGATTAAGAAGTGATGAAAATGTTTTGAAGATTTACAGAGGTAGTGGTTGCACAGCATTGCACTAAAAATGGGACTGATCTGCTCACTTTAAAAACCTGCGAATTTTCATAATCTAGCCAGGAGTGGATAAGGACGCTCCGTCTTCTTCCACTTGCATGGAGGTCATAAAACTTGTAACTGCTCATTTTTAAAAACAAAGGGGGTTACATATTGTGACATTTAAATGACTACTTCTGGCACAGGATGCTGGCAGGGCCGGAGGAACTCTCCCACCCCTTCCCCGTTAAGAATCGGTTTCTGTTTCCCACCTAAGGCAGGCGCAGCCAGCCTCGCCCCCTTCCGATAAAAGCCAGGCTTCAGCCACCGCCCTCATCTTCACGCAAACAGAGAGGCTGAGCTCTGAACCACCACCCCCGCCGCGCCCCTTAGGCAGGGGAACCGGGAGGAGTTGCTACAAGTCCCACAGTCGCTCGCCGCCTGTCCTGCGCTAAGCCTAAAAGGTTTCCTTCTGTCTTCGGGCTCCTACGACAGTCGGACGATCTGGTGCAAAAGGGAAACCAAATTACCCACCGCAGCCTCCGCCCCTGCGGACAGACCCACAAGGGCACTAGTTAGCCACTTTATTTAAAGGACACAGTGCTTCCCGGGCGAGCCCAGGAGCCTGGCCAGCCTGCCGCGTGTTTGTTAGTTGGGAGACTGAAGTTACACGGCCTCCGGGACACAGCAGGTGTAATAGACTGGGCACTGGCCCTATTTGTCCGCAGACCACAACTCATTTGGCTTCATCCTCAGGGGCCTTGGTACCCAATTTAGCCGTCTCTTTAAAACGGAGCCGTGGGGAAATTTTGCCAGGCTTGGTTCGGTCGGATTTAGGGTATGCTGCTCCGCGCCTCGCCCTCCTCCCCAGCTTGCCCCGCGTTCCAAGCTTCCCGGCTCCAGGGTCTTCCACAGCCCGCTGTGGCTGGAAGTTGCTCCGGAGACTCAACAACCACTTCTCCCGAGGTCAAATGTAGCTCTCCGGGCAAGGTCTCCTGGCAGCGCTCCGGCCAGCGGAGCTGTGGTCGCCTTAGCCACCGTCCTGTCGGAGAACCGGCGAGGACCTGGGAGGTTCTTGGAAGATCTCTCTGCAAATAAGCGCGGGGGACCCGTTACCTGCCAGCGTTTCTCCTCCGAGGCGCGTCTCCCTCCTAGAGTAAGCCACGGAGCCTCCAGGTCCAGAGCCCTCAACCCTCCAGTGCGGATCGGTTCCTTATATCAGCTGGTCTCGGTGACGCCTCACCGGGCGGGGCGTCGCGCTGCAGACAGACCGACCCCCCGAAGATGTTTACACGGGCTGGAAAACCTACTTCTGCAAAGATGACAGCCGGTTAACTCTGGGTGGACTGGGGGGCTGAGGAGGCTTCTCTGTTGCTTCTTGTGTTCTCTGATTAGTTTTTCAGAGATTTGTCGGTTCTTAACTCCACCCAGGGAAGGAGCTGTGGGCACAACCCCAAGTCCTCCAAACTTTCCAGCCAGCTTCGGGTGTGTCCTGGACGTCCCAGGCTAGGAGTCGCTCCGCAGGGCTCTTTGCCCCACGCCCCCAAGTCCCTGGATTCCTCGAATCACTCCACCTGTGAGATGGGGGGGGGGCTCAGTAGGTGGGGGCACAGCACCGAAGGCGAAGCAGAAAATGAAGCCTCTGCTTTCACGCCCACCCGTCCCCAATAATAACTCGAGAATGTTCACCCGCCTCCCTTCATTTGCGGGTGCTTTAATTTGTTTATTTTTATGGGGTGGGGGGTGCTTTAATTTGTAAAGGGGTGATGCTGCCTCTAAGGGCTCCAGTCAAGAACTCCCCTCCCTTCGCCACCCCACCTCCCCGCGTTAAGCGTGTCCGCTGGAGCGAGCCTGGCAAGCTTGGCCGGGGCGTTTTGGGGCCTGGAAAGAGAAACCGTGCTTCGAATTCATGGCCCACTGCAGACTTCATCCCGGGCTGTTCCGGGTTTCAGCTTTCAGTTTCTTGTCTTAATTCTATTACCAAATGTGTACTGGGCGCTCGAGAAGGGTCTGGCTCCACCATGCCCGCCCTCTCGCGGTGGCGCGCGCCGCTGCCGGGTGGTGGCGAGAGCGGACCCGGAGCAGGCTGCCCGGGGGCGGGGGAGTCGAATCCGCACCCTCCGGCTGGAAGTCGCACTTAACTCCTGGCGCATTCAGTGCAGTTCTGACCCCCACTGCTCCTCTCTTGGCGCTTTCCTTTTTCCCTCCGCCCTCTTACAATTCTGGTGAGTGTTTCTCCCTATCATCTCTTCCAACGCCCTCTCCCAGAGCGGCTGGAGTCCCCCCCAGGAAGACCTTGTCCCTCCCACCTTCTGTCCCAAGAGCTCGAAGTCGCAGTGCACGGGCTGAGGAAACAGGCCGCCTGTAGAGCCGGAGCCAGGTGGAGAGGTGGCTGGGAGCACTCGGCGGTCTCGCTCGCTTCGCAAGAACCCTCCAGGGGTTAGGCTTGATCAGACGCCTTGGGGATGAGGAGAATCCTGAGCTTTGAGCTAATGGGAAAGGGACTGGAAACAAGGTCACCCTAGGAGGCTACCTCGCTGCCCAAGCGCATTCCTAGCCCTGCCCAGAAGCGAGGAGGCTCCCGCGGTGGCGCTGTCCCTTCCCAGGACTCCTGCGCAGAGAGCCCTGCAGTGCTGGGCAGCTGGGGGAGAACAACGATGCTGGCTTACCAGAAAATCAAGACAGAGGGAAAGATCTGGAAGACATCACTCGTGGCCATGATTGGTTCCTCAGGTTAAAAGGATGACTCTTCAACTTTTAAATGTATTGTCTAATAGATAAGGTGTACATAAAGCACACACAAAAAAATTAAACATGCATTCATCACCCATCTTCAACAGTAGCATTAGCAATACGTTTGTGTAATCCTAACGGGCTCATCCCCTCAATCCACGCATCCCTACACACGGACAACCAGCACAATTTTCTGAATTTGAAGTTACTATTTCCGTGTAATTCTTTACATTTTTATATGTATATATGTCCCTCATCAATACATGACGCTGTTTCAACTCGTTTATATACATTGAAACTGTATGTAAGTAGTATCATTTTGTATGTATTCTGCAGAACTTGCTGCTATGCCTTAGCATTTGCTTTAAAGGTTTATGCATACATCTAGATCATTCATTTCCCTGCTATCTGAGCTTTGTTCTTCCTGCTCACCTTTCCATCCATTTCCTTTGGTCCCCAAATTATCTAGGTCTTCCCGACCTTTCCTGCAGAGGACCTCAGAACCACCTGCTTCCAGGGCACAATTGCTCCTCATCTCTGTCCTCACCCTCCTCTCCCCAGGCCCGTCTGGTTCCCAAGCTTCTGGAGGGTCATGAGGAAGGAGGTGCCTTGGTAAAATATTATCCTTCCAGCTGTTTGCACGTGTGTTTGTTTGTTTGGAAAGGGAGGGGAATACAGACAGATGGGATTTTCTCTGGGTACTACCTCAACTTTCAAAATAAAACCCTTAGAGGGGCCTGGTGGTGCACAACAGCAGTCCTAGCTACTCAGGAAGCTGAGGCAGGGGTATTACCTGAGCCCAAGAGCTCCAGGCTGCAGTGATCTATGATCTCAAACTGGGTAGTAGAGGAGACCAAAGAGAACCCTTAGGTTTCGGTTTACTCTGCGCAGAAGAGGGAAATGTCAAGAGCCATAACTTACCTTTCTCTCTCCATGGTTAGTGCAACATTTACATTTTTTCCCTTCAACAAGCTAAACAGGAAGCAAGCTATTGAGAAGGGAGGTGGTGGGTTAAAGGGACGTATGATCTTACTAGGAAAAGGCAGTCTCTCACAGAAAAAGAATCACTGTATTAGTGTGAAAATCGCTGTCCAGGCCAGCCATGTGTCAGTGACCTTGACCAGTGCAATTTTCCTCCCCACTGTCTGCACGAAGAGGCTGGAGACGGCATGCCATGGTCTGTAGGTCTCCCTCTACAGAACACCCACTTCAATGTTCTCCAGGAGAGTCACAGTGAGATCGGTGCTGGGGCTCACTGCTCAGTGCCACTGTGGCTGGCCAAGCTTTTCTGCAAAAAACTTCAACTAGAGGTTACAGCAGCCAAGAGTCTTAGCACAGAGCTTTAACCGTCCTACCACAGACTTCCTTTCAAACCCAAGCAACCTGTACATAATACTTGCTTTTCAGGAAAAAACATATACTCTACTTTTTAAAAAATTTTCTTGATGATAACAAGTTTAAAAATAATTCTTTTTTGAGACAGAGTCTCACTCAGTTGCCCTGGGGTAGTATGCCATGGCATCACAACTTACAGCAACCTCAAACTTCCAGGCTCAACTCTTGTCTCAGCCTCCCAAGTATCTGGGACTACAGGTGCCCACCACAATGCCCAGCTAGTTTTTCTATTTGTACAGATGGGGTCTCACTCTTGCTCAGCCTGGTCCTGAGTTCAGGTGATCCACCTGCCTCAGAGTCCCAGGATGCTCGGATTACAGGCGTGAGCCACTGTGCCGTGCCTAAAAATAAATTCTTTATAAACGTGTTTATCATGTTTCTAAGAACGATGTTTGCCATTTGACAAAGTGCAGTGAAACCTTGTCAAAACAAGTTTACTTGCAGAAGGGATGAGCCATCCTTTGCCAGTGTTTATATGAATCATACATATCAGAGAGAGTAGTGGAGAGAATATTAATTCTCTGGCTCTTCCAGCACCCACGTTGAGATCCAAGAGTGTCCTGATGCTTTTCCTGTCCCAGTGGGTGATGAAGCTTTTCCTGAAGGGGCTCGGTCAGGTCCAAGCTTGATTTTGGTCAAGGCCAATGCTTGATTTTCTTTTGCAAATGCAGGAGTGTGAAAGTGTGACTCTGACTTTTCTCTCTGCATCCTCCCTCATGTGGTAGGGAGAATGATGCCTCCAAAAGATGTCCATGTTTCCTAATCACCAGAACCTATGAACAGGTTATGTTACATTGCAGGGGGAATGATAAAGGTTGCAGGTGGAATGAAGGTTGCTAATCAACTGACTTTAAGATACATTAGTCCCCCCTTATCCTACCAGAATACATTCTAAGACCCCCAGCGGATGCCTGAAACTGTGGATAGTACTGAACCCTATAAATACTATGCTTTTTCCATCTGATAACCAAGATGGCTACTAAATACCTACCAGGTAGGTAGCGCGGACAGTATGGATATGCTGGAAAAAGGGATGATTCACGTCCAAGGCAAGACAGAGCAGGACGGCATGACAATTCATTATGATACTTGGAACAGCATGCAACTTAAAACAAAAATTGTTTATTTCCAGAATTTTCCATTTAATAATTTTAGACTGAGGTTGACTGCCAGGAACTGAAATTTCAGAAAGTGAACCATGGATAAAGAGGGACTATCCTGCTGGGCCCAGTGTAATCACAAGGATCTTTTAAATGTGGAAGACAAAAAAGTCAGCATTAGGGTAATGGGATCTGAGAAAGACTTACCCAAGAGGTACTGGCTTTGAAAATTAAAGGGAGCCAGGGGAATGAAGGAGCCTCTGGAAAGAAACCCAGCCCTCAATCTTAAGTCCCATTTTGGACTTCTAATCTCTGGAACTGTAAGATAATTAATTTGCTTTGTTGTAAGCCACTAAATTTAGGGCAATTTGTTATAATAGCCATAGAAAACTAATTTGGTGATTCAAACTACTATATGACATTTATCCATTTATATGGCCACCCATTCAGTAAAAAAAAAAATCACAAAATTCCACAATCTCTTATGAGAGAAATAGGACACCAAAAAACAGTTCTAACAATGTGGTCTCAGGACCCAAGACCCTTCCAGGAAACTACTAGGTCAAAACGAATTTCTTTTTAATATCAAGACATTATTTACCTTTTTCACTCTCAGTATAGAGGAGTTTTCCATGAACTCATGATTTTAAATATATTTATCTAAAAATTGATATGAATCTATGCATGTACACATACATAAACATGTTTTCTAGCGCTAAGGGCCTAGAAGCAATGACTCTCTAGTAACAATGAGCCTACCTAGCACCAGGATTTGGGCTTCTAAATACCATTCCCTGTTAAAAAAGAATCAGGGCTCCTTGGAGACATGGCTGGTTCCAGAGCTGGAACAGAACAACTATAAAGTGAGCTTGGAACATCGTTTTTCCAGAAAATAAGAACATGTTCAAAGAGTGACAAGGACATGTCAATCAGACACAGTAGTCAACTTATTTGCCCAATATGGGATAATTTGAGCATCAAAGTAAATATTGATAGGGATGGATTAAAACTACTTGAGTTTAGGAGGAATCTGTGAGTCCAAACTGATATAGCTAGGTACATGATTACATGAATAAATGGAGGAGAAGGAAATGGGGTCAGCCTGATTTGGGCACTATCAAGCCTCAGGTAAGTGATTTCACTACATTAACCTTCTTTTTCTTCAACTGTAAACAAACAGGTCCACATCTCAGAACATCGGGAAGATTTGATGAGTTAACAGAGAACTCATTGGAACATGGTAGGGACTCAGGGATGTTAGTGCCCCTTATACGTTCAATTCAGAATTAAACTTTCAGAAACTTTTTAGTACAATGAAAACAGCTGCTCAGCTAAAATATCTAAATGAGAATTCCTATAATACTTGAGAAGGCGAGTCCACTTGTACCACATCAAATACGAAGAAATTCACCCGACAGTGAAACACACATTTTAAAAATGAGTTCAAGCCCAAACAAATTAACATGATTAGATGTGACTGACTGAATTGAAGGTGACCGAGGTTTTGATTAGTGAACTATTTCAGGGGGAAGAAAATAATTCCAAAGTAGTATAGAATTTGAGACAACAGGGCGCCGGGAGGAGAGAGAAAACTAAAAAAGGAAAGGAAGAATGGCTGTTGGACTTTGTAAAACCATGTCTCAGGGGTTGGTGACCTTCAGAGATGTGTCTCTAAACTTTTCCCAAGAGGAGTGGGAATGGCTGGATCCATCGCAGAAGGATTTATACAGAGATGTCATGTTGGAGAACTACAGGAACTTGGACTCTCCATTTCTAAGCCCAACATGATCTCCTTACTGGAACAAGGGAAGGATCCTTGGATGGTGGGGACAGAGATATCACACAGTAACTATACAGACTGGGAGAATTGGTGTGAAATCAAGGAATCATTTCCAAAATGGTTCATTGATGAAGAAGAAATATCCCAGGGAATGGTAATGGAAAAAGTAAGAAGTCATGGACATGATTTCTCCAGTTTCAGAGAAGTCTGGAAAC